>CAUYLG010054425.1:0-44622 GCA_963573385.1 Cacajao melanocephalus
AAAAGAAAGAAAGAAAGAAAAGAAAGAACTAGTATCTTATTGCAATACTTGAAAAACCTAAAATTAGTGTCAAAAATCTATCATAAGCAAAATATCAAAATTTAAGCCAGATGTGGTGATGCATGCCTATAATTCCAGCTACTTAGAAGGCTGAGGCAGGAGGATTGCTTGAGCCCAGGAGTTCAAGACCACACTGGGCAACATAGAGAGCCCCCCATCTCAAAAGAAAAAAAAAGAAAGAGGGCTGAGAACAGCTCACACCTATAATCCCAACACTTTGGGAGGCCGAGGCAGGGGAATCACTTGAGGTCGGGAGTTCAAGACCCGCTTGACCAACATGGAGAAACCGCGTCTCTACAAAATTAGCCAGGCGTGACGGTGCATGCCTGTAATCCCAGCTACTTGGGAGGCTGAGGCAGGAGAATCGCTTGAACCCAGGAGGCAGAGGTTGTGGTGAGCTGAGATCGTCCCACTGCACTCCACCCTGGGCAACCAGAGCGAAACTCCACCTCAAAAAAAAAAAAGAAAAGAAAAAATTAAATAAAGACAGAATCCAACAGGCTGTGCGTAGCCATATTGTAACTTGAGGCAAAAAAAAAGTGTGTACCAACCTATATGTGTTTTAACATGTCTTTAAAAATGTCTAATGGGTCGGCCGGGCGCGGTGGCTCATGCCTGTAATCCCAGCACTTTGGGAGGAAGAGGCAGGCAGATCATGAGGTCAGGAGTTCAAGACCAGCCTGGCCAAGATGTTGAAACCCTGTATCTAAAAATAATAATAATAATAATAATAATGGTTTCAATGGAAATATTATTGATGAATTTGCTTTCATTAAAACCACAACCAAAGACAATTTTTATTCTATTTTCAGCTGATTTCCCAGCTTCTAGGCTAGTGCCAGGTGCATAGTAGGTGCTTAATAAATATTGGTAGGGGCCAGGCAAGGTGACTCACACCTGTAGTCCCAGCACTTTGGGTGGATCACCTGAGGTCAGGAGTTTGAGACCAGCCTGGCCAACATGGTAAAACCCTGTCTCTACCAAAAATACAAAAATTAGCCAGGGGTGGTGGTGGGTGCCTATGACCCCAGATACTCATGAGGCTGAGGCATGAGAATTGCTTGAACCTGAGAGGCAGAAGTTGCAGTGAGCTGAGATTGTGCCACTGCACTCCAGCCTAGGGGACAAAGTGAGACTCTGTCTCCAAAAAAATTAAAAATTAAAAAATAAATAAATATTGGTGGAATTAATGAATCATCAAGTGATCCTCCTCCCTCAGCCTCTCAAGTAGCTGGGAAAACAAGTGTGTGCCACTACAGCTAGCTGATTTTTTAAAAACTTTTATTGTTTTAGAGATGGGGCCTTTCTATGTTGCCCAAGCTGGTCTCAAACTCCTGACCTCAAGCAATCCTCCCATCTCAGCCTCCTAAGTACCTGGGACTGCGGGTGCATGCCACTGCAAACGGACATTCATGCATCAATTTACACAACATGTGTTGAGCACCTGCTCTGTGCTGGGTATAGTTCCAAACAGCAGGGACATAGCAGTGAACAGAACACAAAACACCCTGTCCGCCCCCGCCACCTATGGGGCCGACATTGGAGAAGGAGAGACATGAAATAAGCAAAAATACACAGTATGATGGGTGGTGCTGGGTGTCAAGGAGAAACTAAGGAGAAAGTGGATGATAAATGTGAGCAGAGATTAATATTTTATTTTATTTATTTTTTGAGACGGAGTTTCGTATTTATTTTTTGAGACGGAGTTTTGTTCTTGTTGCTCAGACTGGAGTGCAATGGTGTGATCTCAACTCACTGCAACCTCCGCCTCCCAGGTTCAAGGGATTCTCCCACCTCACCCTCCCAACTAACTGAGATTACAGGTGCCTGCCACCGCGCCCAGCTAATTTTTGTATTTTTAGTAGAGACAGGGTTTCGCCCTGTTGGCCAGGCTGGTCTTGAATTCCTGACTTCAGGTGATCCACCCGCCTTGGCCTCCCAAAGTGCTGGGGTTACAGGCATGAGCCACCGTGCCTGGCCGAGTTAAATATTTTAAATGGCTAGGGGCCACCTAAGAAGCCACCTGGGAAAGTGATATTTGGGCAAAGACCTAAAGGAACTTAGGGAGGTGAAATTCCTGCCTCTTCACTCGGGAAGAGAACACTTCCACCCCTGAGTCCTCAGCTCCATGCCAGTGCCTTGCACGTGGTAGGAGCTCCCTGAATGGATGTGGGGTGAAGCAAGGGGTACATTGAGCACATTTGGGGGTGCCGAGCCTGAGATCGGCCCAGCCTCCGTGTGCACTCACGTCTTGAAGGAGCTTCTCCAGGTTTTCCTGCAATTCGTAGAAGTAGACGGTGGTGATGAGGCCGTCGCGGGACTTGGTCAGGCAGTCCCGGGCCAGCTCGATGATCTGGTGGTGGATGAAGCTGAGCACGCCATCGGCCAGCGGCAGAACGCTGTCGGGTTCGTAGGCGCGGGCGAAATCGCGCAGCTTCTCCTCCATCTGCGCGGTGGCCTGCGGGAGGGACGGAGGAGGGGCGCGGGGCTGTGCCCGGAGGCTGTGGCCGCCAGGAGCCTACGCTGCGCACGGAGGCCGCCAGGGGGCGCGCGGGAATAAGGCGAGCGAGAGTCCAGGCCGCCAGGTCACCCTGCGACCGCCTCGGTTCCCGCCTCACCTTCGGGAACCTCTCCTTGTAGACATGATTCATCATCACGATTTCGTTGTCGTAGGAGGAGGGGGAGCGCCCGGGGCTGCGGGGAGAGAAGCCCATTCGGTCCAGTTCCCTGTCTCCAAGCCCGCAGAGAGGCCCGCCCCGCCCCCAGGTGTAACCCTTTTCTTCGCGGGGACAGGGGTCTCTCAATGCACCAGTCCTCAGACCACCACCTTGGTGCGAAGGAGAAGGGATGCCCGCCCACCTGAGGCTCCGCGAGCGGGGCCGCACGGCTGGGGAGCGACGGCCACCATCCTCGTCTGTGATGCTCTCGGTGCTCCCAAAGTGTTTGGAGAGGAAGTGGAGCTCGTCCACCGTGGGCTGGTAGGGCAGCTGGTGCAGGCGCTCCTGGGAGGAGCAGGAGGACTGGGGAGAGGGGCGGGGCCAGGGTCAGAGCCACCATGGGCCCCCCAACAGCTCGGGACCCTGAGCTGGGATTCCCAGGGCTGATGGAGCCACTGGGCAAGGCCAGGATCAGGACCTGATTTAGGATCCTTGGATCCAGGGTCCTGGCTGGGACTCTTGGCTACATACAGGTGGACAGGGACAGACAGGGGTGGAGACAGTGAGTCTGTTAAAGCTTGGGTCAAGTCATGAGCCTCCTCTGTTCAGAAGAGGAGTTTTTTTTAGTAGAGACAGGGTTTCACCATGTTGGCCAGGCTGGTCTTGATCTCCTGACCTCAGGTGATCCATCTGTCTCTGCCTCCCAAAGTGCTGAGATTACAGGAGTGAGCCACCCCACCCAGCTGAGTGGCTTCCTTGATGGTCCTTGGACAAGCCAGGCAAGCTCCTTCTTCAGGATCTTTGCAGTGGCTGTTCTTCTGCTTGGAACACATCTAACTATGAATTCTTCCTTCTCATCCTTCAAATCTTTGCTTCAATGTCAGCCCTCAGGAAGACCTCCTCCGAACACACACCCTTTATTCCCCATCCCTACTCTATCTTGTTTCCTCTTGCTTTATTATTATTTTCATTATTATTTTAGAGACAGGGTCTCCACTGAGAATAGTGACGCACACCTGTAATCCCAGCACTTTGGGAGGTGAAGGTAGGAGGATCACTTGAGACCAGGAGTTTGACGCCAGTCTGGGCAACATGGTGAAACCTTGTTTCTATTTATTAAAATTATTTAAAATTAGGCTGGGTGCCAGGTGCAGTGGCACGTGCCTGTAGTCCCAGCTACTCAGGAGGCTGAGGTGGGAGGATCCCTTGAGTCCAGGAGTTCTGGGCTGTAGTGTGCTATGCTGATCGGGTGTCCACATTAAGTTCGGCATCAATATGGTGACCTCCCAGGGGCAGGGGACCACCAGGTTGCCTAAGGAGGGGTGAACTGGCCCAGGTCAGAAACAGAGCAGGTCAAAACTCCTGAGCTGATCAGTAGTGGGATTGCACCTGTGAATAGCCACTGCACTCCAGCCTGGACAACATAGCGAGACCCCTGTAGGGGGGAAACCCTGCAAGTGCCATGGCAAAGGTCTAAAGCCTCAGCCTGTTCCCCTATAAATATTGATTTAGAAAAGAATTAGAAATGTAGGCACATAGTTATTCCTTTATATAATCATATATAATCTTATAGTTACTCACAATCATAAAGATATAACCTTTGATTTTACTAATGACTATCGGGTTATGAAGCATGGAACTGAGATGACATTGTGAACAAAGTGATCCTAAGGCAAGATGCTCTAAGCCCTCTGTCACGCCCGCATAAGGGCTGCTGGAGGGCGCCTCAGCTGTGCAGCAGCACCAGCACTGGGAAAGCGCCCGCTGTTTAGCCAGCTAGGGAAGGAGACGTCCAAAATGACCGAGACCTCTCCTTCCTGGGGGAGTTAGGAGAAAACTGCTTCTCCAAGCTCTTGTGGCAAGGCATGATGGCTATCAGGAAAGCCCACAGACATCCGGGGGCTTAACTGTCTCTATGTGATGCTGTGCTTCAGTGGTCACGTTCCACATCCACTCTCACGCCCTGCTTCTGCACCTGGTTTCTCTTTTTCTTAAAAAATAAGAATTAATAATAGTAACATAATCTTAGTGTCCTTGATATTTCTGACAAATATGCAAAGAGAGCTGAAGCATCAGCTTTTCTCCTCGCCTCGGCTACTTGAAAGTCTTGGGCCCCCTGTCTTCAAGACACGTGATTTACCTGACCCTATCACCGGCCACCATTACCTCACCCTACCTTCCCTGCCCCCTGCTTTGTACTCAAAGAAAGTCAGCGTCCAGGTACTCGGTGCCTCTGAAGGTCTCCGCGCTTTGGTTGGCAGTAGACCCCCGAGCCCAAACTCTTTTCTCTATCTCTGTCTGTGTATTTTATTTCTATAGTTTCTCATCTCTGCACCAGCAGGGAGGGGCTCACAGAACCCTATAGGGCTGGACCCTATAGACCCCGTCTCTTAAAAATATATATAAATAAATAAATAAATAAAATTAGGCCGGGTGCGGTGGCTCAAGCCTGTAATCCCAGCATTTTGGGAGGCCAAAGCGGGCAATTTGCGAGGTTAGGAGTTTGAGACCAGCCTGACCAACATGGTGAAACCTTGCCTCTACTAAAAATACAAAAATTACCCTGGTGTGGTGGTGCGTGCCTGTAATCCCAGCTACTCAAGAGGCTGAGGCAGGAGAATAGCTTTAACCCGGGAGGCGGAGGTGGCAGTGAGCTGAGTCATGCCCTTGCACTCCAGCCTGGGCAACAGAGCGAGACTCTGTCTCAAAAAGAAAAAAAATATCTAAAATTTAAAAAGAGAGAGAGAGACGGTCTTGTTGTGTCACCCAGGCTACAGTGAGGTAGTGCAATCATGGCTCATGGAAGCCTCGAACTCCTGGGCTCAATTAATCTTCCCACCTCTACCTTCTGTGTAGCTGGGACTACACCATGCTTGGCTAATTATATTATTTTTTGCAGAGACAGGGTCTTGCTATGTTGCCCAGGCTGGCTTCCAACTCCTGGGTTCAAGCAGGAACCCAGGCCTCTCAAAGTGCTGGGATTGAGGGCTGGTACAGGGGCTCATGACTGTAATCCCAGCACTTTGGGAGGCCAAGGTGGGCGGATCACCTGAGGTCAGGAGTTTGAGACCAGCCTGGCCAACAGGGTGAAACACCATCTCTACTAAAAATATTTTAAAACTAGCTGGGTGTGGTGGTAGGTGCCTATAATCTCAGCTACTTGGGAGGCTAAGGCAGGAGAATTGCTTGAAACCAGGAGGCAGAGGTTGCATGCAGTGAGCCAACATGGTGCCACTGCACTCCAGCCTGGGTAACAGAGTGAGACTCCATCTCAAAAAAAAAATGTGGCCGGGCGCGGTGCCTCACGCCTGTAATCCTAGCACTTTGGGAGGCCAAGGTGGGTGGATCACCTGAGGTCAGGAGTTCAAGACCAGCCTGGCCATCATGGTGAAACCCCATCTTAAAAAAAAAAATGTGCTAGGATTACAGGCATGAGCCACTATGCCTGGCCCTCCTCTTGCTTTATTTCTTTTTATTTTATTTTATTTTATTTTACTTTATTTTATTTTGAGACAGGGTTTTTTTGTTGTTGTTGTTGTTAAGACAGGGTTTCACCATATTGGTCAGGCTGGTCTTGAACTCCTGACCTCAGGTGATCCGCCCGCCTCAGCCTCCCAAAGTGCTAGGATTACAGGCGTGAGCCACGGCGCCCGGCTGAGACAGGGTTTTTCTCTGTCCCCCAGGCTGGAGTGCAGTGGCTTGACCTCAGCTCACTGCAACCTCCACCTCCTGGCCTCAAGCAATCCTTCCATCTCAGCCTCCTGAGTAGCTGAGACTATAGGCGCAAGCCACCACACGTGGCTAATTTTTTTTTTTTTCTTTTTTTGGTAGAAACAGGGCTTCAGGCCAGGTGTGGTGGCTCACGCCTGTAATCCAAGCACTTTGGAGGCCAAGGTGGGCAGATCACCTGAGGTCAGGAGTTCAAGACCAGCCTGACCAACATGGTGAAACTCCATCTTTATTTAAAAAAAGAAACAAACAAAAAAAAAGAAACAGGGCTTCACCATGTTGCCCAGTTGCCCAGGTTGGTCTCAAACTCAAGTGATTTTCCTGTCTCAACCTCCCATAGTGTTGGAATTACAGGTGTGAGCCACCATGCCCCTCCAAATATCTTTTTTTTTTTTTTGAGACAGAGTCTTGCTCTGTCTCCCAGGTTAGAGTGCAGTGGTTCGGTCTTGGCTCACTGCAACCTCCACTTCTCAGGTTCAGGCAATTCTCCCTGCCTCAGCCCTCTGAGTAGCTGGGATTACAGGCGCCCACCACTATGTCCAGCTAATTTTTGTATTTTTACTAGAGAGGGGTTTCACCATGTGGCCAGGCTGGCCTCAAACTCCTGACCTCAAATGATCCACACACTTCAGCCTCCGAAAATGCTGGAATTACAGACATGGGCCACTGCGCCCAGCCAGAATGGTATTTTTAAACTCACATTGCTCACTTCCCGTCCATCTCTTTTATTTTTTAAATTAGTGTACATTATCTGTAGTCTACAGAATCACAATTTTATTTATTTATTTATTTATTTGAGACAGAGTCTCACTCTGTCGCCCAGGCTGCAGTGCAGTGGCGTGATCTCAGCTCACTACAACCTCTGCCTCCCGGGTTCAAGCAATTCTCTGCTTCAGCCTCCCAAGTAGCTGGGATTACAGGCGCCCACCACCACGCTTGGCTAATTTTTGCATTTTTAGTAGAGATGGGGTTTCACCATCTTGGCCAGGCTGGTCTTGAACTCTTGACCTTGTGATCCACCTGCCTCAGCCTCCCAAAGTGCTGGAATGACAGGCGTGAGCCACTGGCGCCTGGCCATCAAAGTGAAATTTTAGTACAATTTATAAAGAAATAAAGCCATTCCATGGCTCCCCCACTGGATTTAGAATAAAGTCTCCCTCGATGCCCTGGCTGCCAAGGTTCTGGCCTGATCAGGGTCACTGGCTGCATCATCTCTATTCCTCCCCCGCAACCCAAAGGTCCAGCCACACAAGGCTACTTTCAACTTTCCAAACACTGCCAGTTCTCTGTGCTCTCTAGAGGTTTGCACATGCTGTTCCCTCTACCTGGAACACTCTTCTCCCCTCTCTTCCACCTGCCAAACTCCTACTGTTCCTTTGTCTTGGCTTCAATGTCACCTCCTCCAGGGAGCCTTCCTTGACAACCCCCCAAGCTGAGTCACATGCCTCTCCTTTGCTATCACTTCACCTTGTGCTACTTTTATCAAAGTTCTGACCATTCTAGCTGGGCCTGGTGGCTCATGCCTGTAATCCCAGCACTTTGGGAGGCTGAGGTGGGTGGATCACCTGAGGTCAGGAGTTCTAGAGCAGCCTGACCAACAAGGCAAAATTCTATCTCTATAAAAGAAAAAAAAAAAAAAAAAACAAAGTTCTGACCATTATATTTTGTGAATGCCTTCTTCCTGGCTTGTCTTCCCTTATGAGGGCTGTGGGAATATTTGCACTCTGGCACAGTTTATAGAACCCGCCTACTGTATGACAGTCTCATGATAAATGTCTGCTGAACATTGTACCAATGGATGGAAAAGAGAACCATGGGCATGGGCAGAAAAGGGAGCAGATGGAGAGATTTGGGTATTGCAGGGGGTGAGCAAATGGGCTCTGGGTGAAAGCTGTGGACTGACGCAGCCCAGCTGCTGACATCAGGGTAAATGGCTTAACTTACAGAGCTTTATGCCACCAGCTGTAAATGAGTGAGTCAGAAATGAGTAGGAAGAACCCTCCCAGAAATGTGTTGAGGGCAGAGAATAGGGCTTTGGATGAGGTGGACCCATAACTCTTTAATACATAGTCAAGTGGACACTCTTGAAGGATGGGGAAACCCAAACTCTTTTTTTTTCTCTCACTCTGTCATCCTGACTGGAGTACAGTGGTGCAGTCTCAGCTCACTGTAGCCTAGACCTCCCAGGCTCAAGCGATCCTCCCATCTCAGCCACCCAAATAGCAGGGACCACAGGTGTGTACCAACATGCCCAGCTAATTTTTAATTTTTTTGTAGGGACAAGGGTTGCCTAGGCTGGTCTTGAACTCCTGGGCTCAAGCAATTCTCCTGCCTTGGCCTCCCAAAGTACTTGGATTACAGGCATAAAAGCCACTGTGCCTGGCCCTAAACTGTCATCAAGCCCAGCCTGGACTGCTGGGTGTGGGTCTTCAGGCTGGAGGGGCCCCTGCCTTCCTTACCCATCTGCCCACTCCACCCACTTGCCACACTCACCGAGACGGTGGAGCTGGGTGTGTTGGTGCCATAGCCGGATGAAGGAAGAGAGGCCAGAGACCACCGGCGTCCGTCCGCCCTGGAACCCAGCCAAGGTGCTCAGAAGCCACCAGGCCCCATCGGTGCCCCCACTTCTCAGGGTGTGGGTGAAGCCACTGGCCACAGCCAGGGTGGGGGCTGGGGAACGTATCTGCACTCTGAGATTCCTCAAGGCCCTCAGAATCAAGGGGATAAAGAAGGACTCTTCCAGGCAGGCACAGGGAATTGGTGGGAGGATCCATCCCTTCTCTCCTCCCCATGGTCCCCTCTCTTATCATCCAGAGTGGATACCAAGAACTGGAAAAGCCCCCACCCAGTGAAGCCTTTCCAGAGAGATTCTAGAAGTTTCCCCCAAGTGAACATTCTATGAGAAAGGTCTCAGAGGGAGACTCTGGGGTCTTCTCAGAAAAGAAAGACCCCCTCCCAGCCCCACACACTCTGACGTAGGATGTGTCCTTACACTCTCGGGCACTCACACAATCACTGTTGCAGCCAAACCCATTAATGTTGGTGCAACTATCAGGTCAGGCTCACACACTAGCAGTGCACACATTCACACGTCACACACACCCAAGACACACATGCACACACGACTCCTCAACACAGACAGCCACACATATTCACTGTCCCATCCATGGCCCGAAATATCACACTCTCACACATTAACACACAATCACACGTGCAAGACCAAACATGCACTCACCTACCGACACTTGAGCTTACAGAAAGACTCAGACCCACAGACTAACCCAAACATACTCTGCACTTTCACATTCACACAGATGCACATTCCAGACACCCGTGCTCACTGCTGCACATTGAAACTTGCACACAGCGACACACTCATTCACAGTCGAATGCAGATGCACACTCACAGGGACACACATTGGCATGTGATCATGTGAGTGCACAACACACAGCGGCACGTGCACCTGTGAATGTGTGGCTGTGAGACAATAAACACTGGCCAGGTGTGGTGGCTCATGCCTATAATCCTAGCATTTTGGGAGGCCAAGGCGGGTGGATCACCTGAGGTCAGAAGTTTGAGACCAGCCTGACCAACCTGGTGAAACCCGTCTCTACTAAAAATACAAAAAATTAGCTGGGCGTGGTGGTGGGTGCCTGTAATCCCAGCTACTTGGGAGGCTGAGCCAGGAAAATTGATTGAACCCGGGAGGTAGAGATTGCAGGGAGCTGAGATTGAGCCATTGCACTCCAGCCTGGGCAACAGAGCAAGACGCCGTCTCAAGAAAAGAAAAAAAAAGAGAGAGAGACAGTGAACACTGAGACTTTGCGTTTACTATCTCAGAGCCACACACTCACACACGCTTACACCCACACAGATTGCACACTCACCTGGAAACACACCTGGCATGCTCCCTCACATATTCGCAGACGCTTCCAGTTCTACAGACACACGTTCACACTCACAGACTCGTGCCACTGCATAGGCATGTGATCCCTCACACGGTCACAATTACACACACAGACACCAGCACACAGATTGCACAGTTACGAGGACACACACACCCTATTCATTGGACTTCTCCCTTCCTCTTTCCTCCTGGCAGTGCCCTCACTCAGCCCTCCCCGCTTGCGGATAAACACGTGAGACCCAATTCTAGAGCCTTGTCCTGGCTCTCTATTGCCCTCAGCTAAATTCCATGGTCAATAGGAGTTTCCCCCACTTTCCCAGTGGAGCTGCCCTCTGTTCCCACAGTCTCCCTTGACTCTCACAACACAGCCTTCATCAGTCTTTGCAATGATCCCCATTCTCTGGCCTGCCTACGCTATTCAACTCAGAGGGTAGTGGCAGGACGTCATTGACCCCATACGCCCAGCTCCTAAGAACACAGCAGGTGTTTAGACACCATTTTTAGAATGAACAGAGTTCAAAGAAAAAGAGACAGCCCTAAACTTCCAGAAAAGTTTCTCCAGAAAACATCAGAGAAACTGCTCTGCCTCCCCCAGTTTGACCAAAGGCCTGAAGAAAATTCAAGGACACCCCAGAAACCCTCAGAAACCCTTGGAAGGAAACCTGAGATTCCTCCCCTCGAGAAACAGCCCTAGACGTCCTCCCCCACCTTGGGGACCAAGTCTCTCCATGGGCATCGCGAAGTCTGCGCTTGCGCACCTCATCTTGGCTAGCCTGTCCTGTTGCTATGGAAACACCTGGCCAGGAGAGCGAGGCTCAGAGAGCCTAAAACCCCGCTCCCAGGGCGCACGCGCTTTCGCGCCGCCGCAAAGGGAGCCCCGCCCCCTTCCTCATTCCGGATCAGCTATTGGACCCCGCCTTCTTACAGGCCCCGCCCCAAAGTCTAGGCGCTCCTTCCCGCTGGGACCTTGGGGCAGTCGCTGGTCTTCCTCAGGCCCCAGCTCGGGTGCAATTAGGAGGAGAACAGATGGCAGCCCAGACGGTGGGTGGGGAGGGTCTGCACAGGGTTCTGGGGCCCTGGAGGGGAGGGACTCACCTTCGGGAAGAGGCAAACGAGAAGTGGGCGGGGGTGTTGGGGGAGAAGTTTCGGGGGCTGTCCAGGGGACTGCTGCCTGTGAGAGAAACGGGGGCAAATTCCGTCAGGCCTCTTATTCCCTAAAGCGACTTGCAAACAGCAGCCTGTCCTGTCTTTAGTCTAGTCCCGATCATTATGGGGAGACCACACCCCGTTCGCCTGTGGCCCCGCCTCTCTAAATTTTTTCGTTGCCGAATCAGTCCGACCCCTTTCAAGCCGATTCTGCCTTCATCTGGGATGGCCCCACCCCTCAGGTACGACTCCTCCTTTCTGTCCCCTCCCACCTAGGTCTCCGCCCACCAATGACCGTCCCTCTGCGACTGACCACACCCACACAGTCATGGTCCCGCCCCTTATCCAATCCGGTTCGCCTCCATCGAAACTGTGCCCCTTCTGTGTCATGACCACGCCTCCTCGCCTGAGACCCCGCCTCCTGTGGGCTGGTCCGCACCCACCAAGTCTCTGCCACTGGTCTCACCTAGGTGGCCTGGTAGCGGGGAGTGGGGTCTCGGCAGCGTGGGCGAAGTGCTGGTCAGGATGAGGCTTTTCCGGTTACTGGTGCGGCAGCTGCGGGGAAGGCAAGGCAGGGGGGCGGGCCGGGCCGCAGCCCAGTGAGTTCTTGAGCCTCACCAGCCGACCTTCCGTCTCAGATGCGTGCCTATCTCCCAACCGTGTGTGCTTGGAGGCTCCCTGGGAGGACTTCTTGAAGGCGGCCTCTGCAGGACTGTGTATGGCAGGCGATGTGCATATGACATGTGTGTGAGAAACTCTCAGTGTGGATTATGTTCAGGGCACAGTGTCATGTGTGATGGTCATTGTGTCTAGGTGACACCATTGGTGATACTGAGTGTGTTTCCTTCAGTCTATGCGTGACATTCACTGTAGGTATCCAGGTGTGGCATCCATTGTATGAATTCAACAATGTGTGACGCTGAACGCATTCTGGTGTGATATGTGTGACACCACCTGGGTTTATCTTGTGTGACATAATTTGCATATTTGTGTGTCTCTGTGACACAGTGTGAAACGCCAGTTGTTCATAACAATGTGTGCTGTAACACAGGCAGGCTGCAGTTTTCTTTTTTTTTCTTTTTTCTTTTTTTTTTTTTTAGTCATGGTCTTGCTGTGTCGCCTAGGCTAGAATGCAGTCTGCAGTGGCTCACCGCAGCCTTAAACTCCTGGGCTCAAGTGATCCTCCCGCCTCAGCCTCCTGAGTAGCTGGGACTACAGGCACCTGCCACCACGCCTGGCCAGGATGCATGACCCCCACTACATGTATCTATGTCTTTTTGTGGCATTCTGAGTCTGTGTCAGATACTGTCCTTCCGTCTGGGTGTGACATTCACCATGTGTGTCATGTGTATGTAGCATCTATTGTGTGAATTTAACATCTAGTGACACTGACCGTGTCCAAACATGTCACCACATATGACATCCTCTAGGTGGGTCTTGCATGTGATAACATGTGATTTTGCATGGTTCTGTCTCTGCATCTGTTTATCCTGATGTCAGTGTGACACAGTATGTGAGATACCTAGATATGACATCGTGTGTTGTGACATTGTTGGATGCATGGATGGGTTATTGCCACACACGTGCGCATCTTGGATGACATAATTGTGTATGGATCACCATGCGTGTGACATCTTACTAGGTGTACACGACGTGGTTTCCCTGTGTGTCTGTGCATGGTGCTGACCTGTGGCAGCTGCAACGCTAGGTATGTGTGGCACCTCCCAGTGTATCTGGGCCACTAGGGCTGTGGTGTGTGTATGTGTGTGTGACATCATGTCCTGTGTGATGCTGTGTGTCACTATTTTCAGTGTAAGGCTGTGTTCTTGGGGGGGGTTGTGTTATGATAAACCCCCTTTTTTCTAACCCTCAGCATCCCAGTTCCCAAAGAGGGAGCCCCCAGCCCCTCCGTCGTCCCCTCACCCACAGCCGCAGTGACTGAGCATATTAGCGCGTCCAGGAGCACGCGGCATGGGGGTGGAGGGAGGCCAGGCTGCGGCTATTGTTCGGAGGGTGCCAAGCCCCCCAGCCTCCCCTTCTTCCTCTACCTCCACCAGGCTTTGGAGCCCTCAGCGCCAGCAGACAAAGGCGCCACAAACCCCCAGTGGCGCAGCCTCCTCCCCCCCGCGGCCGTCGTCTCCAGCGTGCAATCCCCCCAGACTCGGCCCACACCGACCCCCATACAACCCCATCCCTGGCGGGAAGGCGCAGCTCGAGCACCTCTGGCGCAGCTGGACCGGGCGCAGCATCCCGGGCCCCGCCCTGAGGCAGCACCCGGAGCACCGGCTTTTGAGGGGAGGGCCGGGACAGTGTCTAGGGGATCGGGGGTCTACCTCTTGGTGCGGCGGAACATACTGCCGCCGGGGAAGGAGGGCATCGAGAAATTGGAAAGCGCGGTCCAGAGAGAGTCAGACATGACCCGGCGGCGGCGACATGGTGGCAGGTGCGGCAGCGGCAGCGGCGGCGGCGGCGGCGCGGGGAGCAAGCGCGCGGGGCGGAGGCTGGAGCCGCAGCGGGCAGGGGAGGGCAGGGAAGGGGGAGGGCCCTGCGGCTGCGGCTGGCCGGGAGAGGGCGCTGCTGCGTGCCGGCGAGCCAGGCCCCGCCCGCGCAAGCGCCTGACGTCCCCACCCCGGCTGGAGAAGGGGCGGTCAGCCCCCGCCAAGTCTCTCCCCAAGGCTCACCTGCTGCTTTTCCGGGGCAGGGGCAAATCCTTCTGGAAGGCAAAGGGGCAAAACGATGAAGGTCAGCGTGGACCTGCCGTTGCTGCCCACAAGCATTCTCAGCTTTCTGGAGGAGCAGAAGCAGGGTAAGACAGGCCCCTCTTCAGCCTCGTCACTTTCACCCTTTGCCATATATTGCGAGCCAAGTTTCTTGGGGGAGAGGATCCCTGGGTGATTCCTCTCCTGACCCCCAGAGACCAACAGACCCTCAAGTACACAGGCGAGGCCCCATGTAAAGGCAAGTGAGTTGGCATCTCAGTGTGTGATTGTGCAAATGAAATAGGAATGTTTATTTGAAAACTATGTCTTGAGCACCTACTGTATTCTGACCCTGTCATAGGCACTAGGGACACAGCAGTGGATAAGTTACAAGCCCGGTGTCGTGATGTGCACCTCTAGTCCCAGCTACTTGGGAGGCTGAGGCAGGAGAATTGCTTGAATCCAGGATTGGACACCAGCCTGAGCAACACAGCAAGACTCTATCTAAAGGAGAAAAAAAAGATGTTTCTGACGTTTTCGACTAGCATTTAGAGGGCAAAGGGGACACTAAAGATTAGTGTACAAGTGAACAAAATAATTTTGGACAATGATGTGTCTTATGAATAAAATTAAACAGGTGATATGACAGACAATGGGTGGGATGGAGACATATTGTCAGAGAGGGATGCTCTGTGGAGGTGACTTTTAAGCTGGTTGCTGAAAGATAAGAGCCAGCCATGGGAGGATCTGTGCAGAGAGTATTCCAGGTAGAGGGAACTGCAAGGACAAAGGCCTGGAGGCGGGAAGAAGCTGAGCATGCTCAATGAATGAATGAAAAGTTGAATAAATGAAAGGTTGAATGAATAAATGACTCATCTACACCTCAACAGATCTATCTGACTGCCAGCTAGAGTCACAGACTTGGGGTCGGGGGTAGGTAGGTAGAGTGACTCAAAACTGAGATTTAAAATGGGAACTGGAGAGGCTGAGGTGGGAAAATCGTTTGAGCTTAAGAGGTCGAGGTTATAGTGAACTATGATTGCACCATGGCTTGAGTGAGACACCGTCTCAATTTTAAAAAAACATAAAAGCTTTAAAAAATTAAAAAATAAGGCTGGGTTATGTGGCTCACACCTGTAATCCCACCACTTTGAGAGGCTGAGGCAGGCAGATTACATGAAGTCAGGAGTTCCAGATCAGCCTGACCAACATGGAGAAACCTCGTCTCTACTAAAAATGCAAAATTAGCCATGCGTGGTGGTACATGCCTGTAATCACAGCTACTCTGGAGGCTGAGGCAGGAGAATCTATTGAACTCAGGAGGTGGAGGTTGTGGTGAGCTGAGATCGTGCCATTGCACTCCAGCCTGGGCAACAAGAGTGAAACTCCATCTCAAAATAAATAAAATAAATAGCTGGCTCGGCACGGTGTCTCAGCCTGTAATCCCAACACTTCGGGAGGCCGAGATGAGTGGATCACAACATAGGAGCTCTAGACCAGCCTGACCAATATGGTGAAACCCTGTCTCTACAAAAAATACAAAAATTACAGCCTCATGCCTGTAATCCCAGCACTTTAGGAGGCCAGCTTGACCAACATGGGGAAACCCTGTCTCTAATAAAAATACAGAATTCACCAAGCATGGTAGTGGGCACCTGTAGTCCCAGCTACTTGGAAGGCTGAGGCAGGAGAACCATTTGAACCCGGGGAGTGGAGGTTGCAGTGAGCCGAGATCATGCCACTGCATTTCAGCCTGGGCGACACAGTGAAACTCCATCTCAAAAAAATAAATTAATTAAATTTAATTAAATTAAAATAATAAAATGGAAAGTCAGGTGATGGCCACGTGGGCATTTTAAATAATGACAATAATAATAATTAGTGACTATTAACTTTATGTGTCTGCATTTGAAGAAGGTCACGTTCCATTTGTCAAGCTCTCAGGAAGTTGCTGTAGGGATCAGGAGATACGGGGTCTTGCCCCTTTTCGGAGGAAAGGAATGGGGGACAAAGGCAGCACTTTCCAGCCTGTTTTCTATCCACAGGGTGAGGTGGAAGGAAGCTGAGTGGGGCTGCAGGTGGAAAGATTTGAGGGAGAGTTTCAAAAGGCCTTTCGAGGGGACTCTTGTTCTAGACTAGTTCCAGGATCTCTAAAAGCAGAAAAGCCTGGGTTCAAATCTCAATTTTGCCTTTTATGACCTTGGCAAATGACCTTCCAATAGTCCTGCGTCTCCTTGAGGATTTTGTGAGTTGATGCAGATGCCTAGCCCCTTAGCATGGTGCCTAGCACATATAAAGCGCTCAATAGATACTGAGTCTTGAAAACAGGAGTTATTAAGGAGGGACATGCTGCATGACAGAGGATGGGCCACAGGGTCCTCCCACCCCTTGTACAACAGACAAACATATAGGCGAGGCCAAAGGGCAGCCTTGCCCTCCTGAGCTACGGGTGACCAGTAATCCAAACCAGGTTTTCCCTCTGTCCTTGCATGATCCGCGTGAATGAGCCGCAGCTAGGACCAGACCACCTGGCTGTGTGTCCTCAATGGCCCAAGCAAAATCAAGACCTAGATTTTTATGTCCACAGAGCCCAGGGGGTCCAGACCCGGGTAACCCGGCCTTGGAGGGTAAGCCCATGGGGGGGCTTTTAAGTACCACCCAAAGAAGTCCTCAAGGGGGGTTTTTAAGCACCACCCAAAGAAGTCCTCGAACCCAGCCCCATCTGCTAGCGCCCCTGAACATTCTAGGGACGAAAAAAGGGTCATACTGGAGGGGCAGAAGTTCGGATCTTTGGCGTCAGTGTAGACAGACGCCACCTCGAACCTTAGCTGCAGAGCTGCTCTGCGTAGTGGATTCTGCCGCTCCTGCACGGGATTAATAGTTGACACTGCAGACAGGGCATTCGAACTCAGGATGCTGTCTATGTATAAGATCCCAGGGCGCGGTGGCTCACGCCTGTAATCCCAGCACTTTGGGAGGCCGAGGTGGGTGGATCACCTGGGGCCAGGAGTTCAAGACTAGCCTGGCCAACATGGCGAAACCCCCTCTCTACTAAAAATACAAAAACTAGCCAAGTATGGTGGCTCACGCCTGTAATCCCAGCTACTTGGGAGGCTGAGGCAGGAGAATCGCTTGAATCCGGGAGGCGGAGGTTGAGCCCATGCACTCCAGCCTGGACAACAGAGCGAGACTCCCTCTCGGAAAAAAAAAAAAAAAATCCCAGCTGTACACAGGGCATGCTAGGCGCTCGGCAGTGATGCGACAATTCCTAAGAGATTGCACTGATGTGTGTGTGTGTATCCAGGCAGCGAAATGGTTAACCCGCCAGAAGGGAAGCATTGGGCATGGGACTCCGACAGGGGTCGCCGGACCCAGAGCACGCCTCTGGTTGGGTGGGTGGGTGGGTGGGTGGGTGAGTAGAAGCATCCCGGGTTGGGGGCGGTGCCTGGAGAGGGAGTCTAAAGTCCCGCGTGGCGCTGAGCCAATGAGAGTTGACGCCAGCCCGGAGGGCGGGGACACACCATGCAGTCCCCGCCTCTTTCCTCCCTTTTCTCAGACCCGACGGCGCGGACCCAGCCAGGCTGCTGCAGCACTTTATTTAACTTTGCCTCATCTGCCTTCCTTTTCCCGGAACCCACTCTCCTAACCCACCCCTGGGAGGGGGAGAGAATGCGGGGAGCACTTCAGAGAGGCCTAGGCTCCCGAGATCGGACCATCTGGGTTCTGAAAGTAAATTAGTTTTCCAACTCATGTCTGGTTCCAGCATTATCCAGAAGCCTGGAAGGTCCTTCCTGCCGTCTGATCCCCATTTTTCCTGCTGCACTGACCGATCAACATCCCTTGATTTTCAACCTCGGGAATAGTGGCGGAGTCTAGAAATGGACGAAGCCCTAGGTGAGGGTTTGAATCCTCTTTTCCCAAGACTCAGGCTGGGGATGGAGCCTGAGTCTGGGCCCATTCTTGGCTTTATCTAAACTCCAGATTACCAAGCCTGGGGCTGAGCTCCAAGGAGGCTGAGAAGGGCCAGACCCTAGGCAGAGCCTTGGGGCGCAGCTATCATCACCTTCCCCTCTGGGAAGTTTGGGACCGAACCTCCGTATTAACCCTGAATTTCCGTATTAACCCCTCAGAAGCGCAGCTGAAGACAGGCAGAGGACCCTTCTCGGCTTCAGAATCCCTCCCCACCTTGGAGGTAGGACCTTCTGACACCTGAGTTTGTGCCCGCCTTCCCCACATTCCACAGCGATCCTCAGTGTCCCACTCCGTGCAGTGGACGCACGCCTCCTGCGCTTGCGCAGCCTCGCGACCAGCATCTTCTAAGGCTGCAAGGAGCTAAAAATCGCTCCCGCCCACCCACAAGCTGGGCTGGACTTGAGGATCGCAGTGGGGGGGTGGATGTTGTAGTGGAGGAGGTGGAATGAAGAGTGAGAAAGCTGTCTAGGTGCCTGTCCAATTAGGGCAGTAGGAAGAATTCTGGTGGCCAGGCAGGTGCGTGGGGGACGCAGGGCGTCCTGTGCCTCGGGAGGGGGTTCCTGGGGTGGTGAGGGGCGAGGCTGCCGCACAAACATGTTTATACCTGCAGCGGCGCTGGTGGCCCCGAGGGGCGTGAGCTCTAGGGCAATAAGTTTGCTCTGCGCCCCCTCACCCCCAGCCTGGCGAGGCGCCAGGGCGATGACTTCGGCCGCAGCCCCCTCCCCCTAGGGCGGGCCAGGCGCCCCTCAGGCGATTCTCGAGGTGGAGCGCTAGGCTGCACCCACTCCGGCAGCTCCCTGGATCGCCGGGCGGCGCCTGAGGGGCGGGGTCCCCAGCGCGGCAGGACGCGCCGCCACAGCGTTCCCCGCGGTTAGCGTCCCGAGCCCACGGGAGGGGGCGCCTGGCCGACCCTGGTGCAAGTTCTCCCGCCTCCTGCCCGGCTCCGCCCCAGGGCGCCGACCTCTTGCTCTCCACCCGGGGCCCAGGCAGCGGCGTACCTGCAGCCTCCGGCGGCGGATGAGGCCCGAATCGTCCATGGCGGCAGCGGCGGCGACTTCGGCCCGGGGAGGGAGGAGGGAGGCGGCGGCGGCGGGAGGAGGGAGGAGGGAGGGAGTGAGAAGCCGCGGGGACCGCGGCGGCGGCGGCGGCGGCGGCTTGGGGGGATGGCGGAGGCGGAGCGAAGTGGGGCGGGCCCGGCGCCGTCACTGCGTCTGGGCGCCCGAGACCGGGCTCAGCCACCGCTGCCCGCGCTGGGGGGGAAGGGGCGGGCGGGGGGGGCGGAGCCTCCTGATGCCCCCATGGGAGCCAAGCTGCCGAGAGTCCCCTATAAAGAAAGATACCCCAGGGGAGAGACATTCTCAAGGGTAGAACCCCCACTCAAGAAACACCCCAAAGGAAGCCTTCTCCCTGAGATACATTGCCTTTACATTCGTTCCCCTGGAGACCCCCTTGATGAGACACATTCCCAAGGGGAGATATTTTGCACAGGGAGCCCTCTCCAACCAAGAACTCCCCCAACCCTGAAAATAATTTATAAGAGATATGGTCCCTGAGAGGTGACATTCCTCTCAAAAGCCACCCCCTCCTCCCCATAGAAGAAGCATTCCCCGAAAATAAAGATCCCAAGAGTGACAATTCCCTTGGAGACCCTGGGGAGGATACCCCCAATGAGAGACCCCTAAAACCCATATCCTCTGTGGGAAATTGTCCCCACCCATGAGACCTCCACAGCTCCAGGAGAGATGTCATTCATAGAGTGACATTTTCACTGAGGACACCCGTCCTCATGGGAGATGCAACCTCAGAAAAACATGTGCATGCATATTACACCCCCCACCCTCACCCCCCGCAAGCAGAGCCGCCTCAAGGAACCCTGCAGCCCCTCTAGCAACCCCTCCCTCACGGTGAGGATTAAGGAGCCAGGCCAGGCCGTCTGTATTTATAGGAGCGATTAGCTGGTAGTTGGAGAGAGAGGCAGTTAAAGGGATTTTCACCTCCCTCGACACTCCTCCGTGTTCACACAGATGAGGCCAAACCCACCATGCTTCCCGAAGCTGGAGAGTGTCCGAGCCCTCAACACTCCAAGTCTTGGCACTGGGGGACAGAAGGGCTTTCCAAGGGGTGGTGGCCAGTTTCTGGCCCCAAGGTCCTGGAGGGCGCGGTCGCTGGGTAAGAGCGACCTCTGCTGGACGGCGGGGGTGATGGCGAACCTGGGTCCGGGTTTTTCCCCAGGAGCTTATCGCCTCAAGTCCGCGCCTTTGCCTGGGTTATCTCTGTCTCGCTATATGTTTGTCGGCACGTTTATGTCGTCGTCTCGCTGAGTCCCTTGCTCCCACATCTCTCCGTCCATGGCCGGGACTCCTCCCCTGGCGACCTATGTCAGGACGGTGACCGCGGGAGCTCTCCTTGGTGCTGTTCTCGCACGCTCCTGTCCGCGGTGCTGAAATCCAAGCGCAGGGTCGGGGGCTGAGATTAGGGAAGGAGAGAGGGTAGAGAGGCTCTGGCGTGAGGCATGGCCCAGAGGCTGAACAGATCTGGCCCACAAGCATCCTGGACCACCTCAAGATGGACAAGGGGAAGGCTAGGTCCGGCAGGTCTTGCTTACGGAGGCCTCCAGCACATCACTGGGTACACAGAGGGACCCAGAGACAGTGTCTACTGATTTGTTCACTTACCACTTATTGAGCACCTACTGTGTGCAACGTAGTGTTCTGGGATCTAGGGGGGAGTACAGCAATAAAAGAGACAGACAAAAAGCCCCTCTTGCCCTGAGATGAGAGGCACACGAACACTTACATACAATCACATGCTCAGCAAACACACACACATATTCAAACATACTCTGCAAACATACTCCACAAACGCAGATCCACACATACTGCAAATTAACACACATACAAACACATACTCAGCAAATGCAGACACACGCAAACGTCCATAAATACAGATACACACAAACTCATACTCTGCAGCCATACAACACATACTTAAGAAACACAGACATATACACACTCATCAAATGCAAACACACGCAAATAACACATATAAACATACAATAAATGTAAGCACAGTCACATAGTTCCAAAACCAAGGGATGTCCAGTTACACACAAATTCTCATCTAAAACACAAATTATTCTCCTAATACAATACATAGATACATACCCCCATGCCCACTGCAAGGATGTTTTTCTCATCTGATTCTCCCCCTAGAATGTCAGTTCTATGAAGGTTGAGATTTTTATGTCCTTTATTTTTATTTTTTCAAGACAGAGTCTCATTCTGTTGCCCAGGCTGTGGTGCAGTGGAATAATCTTGGCTCACTGCAACCTCTGCTTCCCAGGTTCAAACTTTTTCATGCCTCAGCCTCCCGAACAGCTGAGATTACAAGATGCCCAGCTAATTTTTAAAATATTATTTTTAGTAGAGATGGGGTTTCACCATGTTGGCCAGGCTGGTCTCAAACTCCTGGGCTCAAATGATCCTCCTACTTCAGCTTCCCAAAGGGCTGAGATTATGGGTGTGAACCACCATGACTGGCTGAAATTTTCATGTCTTGTTCACTACTGCATCCCCAGAATCTAGCACACAGTAGCTCGATAAATGTTTGTTGAATGAATGGATGAGTTAAGGGAGTGTTGACAAGCAACACACATTCACGGAAACTTCAGAAGGACATAGAAGTGTGTACATGCTTCTATGAGCCAGTGGACTAAAAAAGAAAAAATACAAAGAGAAAAAAAATAATAAATAAGTTAAAAACAAGTGTGTACATGCAAACACACCTTGTTCAGCACACATTTCCTTGTTCATTCATAGTCAATATTCATGGTCAATAACCTTTATCTTTGAATTCCAGGATACAAAAAGAAAAAAGAAAAAAAACTTTATCCACTGACTTCCAACATTTTTGCAGGGACACCAACCCGATCCTACATTTCTCCTTCCCACATTTATTAAGATTATGTTTTATTCAACTGCACACACATGGCTTGGGACACACAATCCTCACCCAGATTCTGAACGTACACATATATATACACACACACAACCAATCCAGCAAGAAACATACATAAACATCACACAACAAATACACACATACATACTCAACACACACACCGCCATACAAACAAGACACAGGTTCCCCGAACACACGCAGGTTGTAGGCCACACAAACACACCTTCCACACACACACAAACTTCCACACACACACAAACACACTTCCCACATATATAGATACAGAGCTTAAGCCACAAACTCAACATGAAGGCAAACACAAGGATATATATGTATATGCACGCCAGCCCCAAGTCTGCCAGCCTTTGGTCAGCTGGAGTATGGGCGGGATGGTGGGAAGTCCCGCCCCTGTATCAAACCACGCCCCTTTCAGCTGCCAGTTTCCTGGACTGAATCCTGAGGTCTCTTAGCAGCCTCTAGACCCCAATCCAGCTAACAGGTGAGGGGCTGGAAGCGGGGAGGCAGGAAGGGAATAGTCTTGTCTCCACAGACCCCTAGCTGTCCCTGCCCTGGGGCTTTGGGCCCCAGTGACAGAACCTGAGCCCTGCCACACCACGCTTGGTCCCAAAGGCCCAGCTCTTGGTGCCTCCTAAGCCGATTGTGGGCCGAGAGAAGGTGACCCAGAGAGGGGCCAGCAGGGATCAAGAGGGAGAAGGAAGGCTGTGTAGAGAGGGAGGAATTACTGAACAGGAGAGGGGGATTGGAAGAGCTAGGGAGGTCCCCTTCATTCTGAGAAAAGAGGGAGTCCCTTGAGGACTAAAAAGGTGGGCGATCCTGCTGGATGGGGGGAGGGCCACTGTGGTCTAAGCTTGGTGGGGGTGGCACTAAAGGGACAGAGAGGACATGGGTCTGATGGGAGGGGGTCTCCTAGGTTGGAGGCAGGCTCTGGTGGTCTCCTGGGATTTGAGTGTCCTTGGCCACTGCCCAGCCTCCTCCCCAGCTGCACTTTCCCTACTCTGCCTGGCACTGCTTCTTGGTATGCATCGGGTGGGTGCCACCCTGAGCTCACAGAAAGGGATGGCTGAACCCCACCCTATGCCTGCTAGCTCTTATCTCAGGTGGACATGGCCTGCAGGGTCCACATGCGACCCATCAGCCTGGCCTGGGTCCTGCAACTGACCCTGGCATGGATCCTGCTGGAAGCCTGTGGAGGGAGCCGCCCACTCCAAGCCAGATCCCAGCGACAACATGGGCTGGCAGCTGATCTGGGCAAAGGCAAGCTGCACCTGGCAGGTGAGCACCCCAGACTCTGCCTCATCACCAACACCCAGAAACCCACACCAACCCTCCCAGGCAATGTTAGAATTTCCTTATGAGAGGAGCCTAGCATGGCCACCAGGGTGGGAGGCAGGGATAGTACTGAAGAATGATGGTTAAGAGACTGCCTGGGTTTAAATCCCAACTCTGCCACTTTGTAGCTGGGTGACTCTGAGGAAGTCATTTAACCTCTCTGAGTCTCACGTTGGCCCCCCAAAATGAGAAATAGCAAACATATCTCAAAGAGATTAAACCTACAGCAGGGCATGGTGGCTCACACCTGTAATCCCAGCAGTTTGGGAGGCTGAGGTGAGCGGATCACTTGAGGTCAGGAGTTTGAGACCAGCCTGGCCAACATAGTGAAACCCTGTCTCTACAAACAATACAAAAGTTAGCCGGGCGAGGTGGTGTGTGCCTGAAATCCCAGCTACTTGGGAGGCTGAGGCAGGAGAATTGCTTGAACCTGGGAAGCAGAGGTTGCAGTGAGCTGAGATCGAGCCACTGCACTCCAGCCTGGGTGACAGAGTGAGACCCTGACTCAAAACAAAAAAAAGGAAAAATATTAAGCATATGTGTCACTACCAGGCACGTGACAAATACTAAGCTGATTACTATAAATGAGAAATGATTCTTACTACTTGAAGCTGCATTTGCATTCCAAAGGAAGGGTCTTAAGTTACAGGTCTGTGAGGATTGATGTGTGATTGGGTCTCCCTTGTCCGGGGGATCCCCAGGCCTCAGTTCGCAAACCTTACCTGAGGATCCAAGACTCTGGCTCACAGGGGTCCCCTTTGCCAGGACCTTGTTGTCCCTCAGAGATGGACACAACAGAGACATCGGGCCCTGGGAATTATCCAGAACGCTGTGGCGTGCCGAGCCCTGAGTGAGTACAGCACCCCCCAGCGTTTTCTACTGCACTTTTCCCCACTTTCCCCGGAACTCCCCTCAGGTCCTGACCCATCGGACCCTATCTCTCCCGATGTCCAGGTGCGAATCCTTCCTGGAACACCTCCACCGTGCCCTGCGCAGTCGCTTCCGCCTGCGACTATTGGGGGTACGCCAGGCACAGCCTCTCTGCGAGGAGCTCTGCCAGGCCTGGTAGGAGATGCGGGGGCAGGGGGCGTGGCTTGTGACTTGGGCGGGGGAGAGGGCGGAGCCTGAGGTTTGCTTGGCCTTCTGTGTGAAGGAGAGTGGCTTCCAACACGACCAAGGTTTAAGAGATGCAGCTTAATGTTTAGAACCCAGGTAGAAAGGTGGGAGGCGTGAGAAGCCCCCAACTTTTAAGATACCTTTGTATGGCGATGTGGCTTTTCATAGCCCTAAGATTTTCTTTTTGATATGGAGTTTTGCTCTTGTTGCCCAGCCAGGCTGGAGTGCAATGGCATGATCTCTGCTCATGGCAACCTCCACCTCCTAGGTTCAAGCGATTCTCCTGCCTCAGCCTCCCTAGTAGCTGGGATTACAGGCGCCCGCCACCATGCCCAGCTAAGTTTTGTATTTTTAATAGAGACAGGGTTTCACCATGTTGGCCAGGCTGGTCTCGAACTCCTGACCTTGATCCACCTGTCTCAGCAGTGGGGTTGGGATTACAGGTGTGAACCACTGTGCCCAGTCAGGCCCTGAGATTTCTTAAGGGGTGAGTCCTCTTGATTGAAAAGAGAACGTAAGAGGGGAGGAAAAAAAAGAAAAAAGAAAAGAGAACGTGAAAGGGTGGGCGCTTGTAATCTCAGTCGTTGGAGAGGTCAAGGCAGGAGGATTGGTTGAGGCCTGGAGTTCAAGACCAACTTGGGCAACATGGCAAGACCCAGTATCAACAAAAAATTTAAAAATTAATCAGACATGGGCTGGACGCAGTGGCTCACACCTGTAATGCCAACATTTTGGGAGGCCTAGGCGGACAGATCACCTGAGGTTAGGGGTTCAAGACCAGCCTGGCCAACATGGTGAAACCTTGTCTCTACTAAAAATACAAAAATGAGCCGGGCGTGGTGTGGGCACCTGTAATCCCAGCTATGCAGGAGGCTGAGGCAGAAGACTTGTTTGAACCTGGAAGGCAGAGGTTGCAGTGAGCAGAGATCGTTCCACCGCACTCCAGCCTGGGCGACAGAGCAAGACTCTGTCTCAAAAAAAAAAAAAAAAAATTATTCAAACATCATGGCGCGCACCAATAGTCCCAGGTACTTGAGACACTGAGGTGGAAGGATTGTTGGAACCTGGGAGGGCAAAGCTGCCGGAAGCCATGATCACGCCACTGCACTCCAGCTTGAGTCACAGAGCTAGGCCCTGTCTCAAAAATAAATAAATAAATGGAAAATGAAACAGTGAGAAAATATGAGGGGCTGGCCTGGAACAAATGGTCTGAGGTCTGCAGGGACGAGGCCAATTGTGACATGACCCAGAGTATAGAAAGATCTGGTAGAATACGGGGCGGGGTGAAATCTGGAGAGATGGGGTTAGTAGGGGAGTGGTTCTAAGAGGCGGGGCCTGGATCTGAGGGAGGAGCATAAACTGAACTCAGTCCTGAAGAGCTGGAATCCCGCTGAAACGTAGCTACAAAGCCAAGTCTCCACATGCTATCTCCAGGTTTGCCAACTGCGAAGATGATATCACCTGCGGCCCGACTTGGCTCCCACTCTCAGAAAAAAGGGGCTGTGAGCCCAGCTGCCTTACCTATGGACAGGTGAGTGTGGGGCAGAGGGTGAAGGGAAGAGACTGAGAGCC
Organism: Cacajao melanocephalus; assembly: GCA_963573385.1. NCBI lineage: Eukaryota > Metazoa > Chordata > Mammalia > Primates > Pitheciidae > Cacajao > Cacajao melanocephalus. The sequence continues at coordinate 26,167 of CAUYLG010054425.1, forward strand.
TCCTCACCAAGTTCTTTCTTACCGTGTCTAGACCCCAGAGATCGGATTGGCACTCCCCAGGTCCCGGCTTACACCCTTCCCTAGGCCAGCCTCCGTACTGGGTTGTGCCTGTTGACTCCAAAAGCTCTGAGTCCAGATTTGCCCTTCCCAAGAAACCGTCCCTGCTCTGGGCCCATCCACTGTTCATCCTGGAGGACCCAGAAGCCCATTCACCCTCTATAAAACCCCAGCCTTGATGTAGACCTCTGCACGCCCCCAATGCCCTCAACCGTGATTCAGCCCCCTAGGGCCCAGTAAGAACCTTCACCCTCCCCAGGGACCTGCCCCCACTCTGGTCCCGCACACAAACTCCCAGGCCACACGCTTCCGCTCTGATCCCAATCCCAAAGGAATTGACAGGCCACCCCCCCTGGGAGGAAGACCTGCCCCCCCAAGTCTCTGGACTCCGCCCACTAGGGCCCTAACGCCACCCTTTTTCCTAGACCTTTGCAGATGGGACGGACCTTTGTCGCTCGGCGCTGGGCCACGCCCTACCGGTGGCTGCTCCTGGCGCCCGTCACTGCTTCAACATCTCTATCTCCGCGCTACCACGTCCCAGACCAGGACGGCGGGCCCGGGAAACTCCCTCCCGGCGTTCCCGCCGCCCTCGCAACTCCATCCTGGACGCTGCGGGCAGCGGGAGTGGCAGTGGAAGCGGCAGCGGTCCCTAGCAGACGCGTGGCCCTGAGTGGGGGGCGCGTCCCTTCCCCCAGCCCCGCCCCTCAGACACCCAGAACCCACCCCTCTCCCTCTGGGCGTTCTGATAGTTTCCAGATTTGTGTCCCTCCTCCCTGGAGCTCCAGAGACTCACCTCTCTCCAGCTTATCCCAGAAACGACCCAACTGTCTCTCACTTTTCCCTCTCCCCCTTGAATAAAGTCTCCAGCTAGAGCATGTGATGTGGTTGCTTCTCGGGGAAATAAGTGGGAAGGAGAATTGTCAGAAAGTAACAGGTGTCTCAGGTCTAATTCTCAGATCCTAGAAGTAGTAACTGATTCATCCTAGAGTGTAAATGATGGATAGCTTGTGCCCTAGAGCAGTCAACATAACTCAGAACACCCAGGTGTTGGAAATGGAGAGGGGGTCAGAAAAGGGGCTGACAAGGGCAGGAGTAGTTCCTTCCCAATGTGTGCCACCAAGGCTGCCAAGAAGCTGCCTAACTTGTATAGCCCTCAAGACAAACTTCAAGGCCAGGCACAGTGGCTCACGCCTGTAATCCCAGCACTCTGGGAGGCTGAGGCGGGTGGATCATGAGGTCAAGAGTTCAAGACCAGTCTGGTCAATACGGTGAAATCCCATTGATAAATAAATAATTTCTATATTTAAAAAAAAAACGGGGGGGGGCTGGGCACGGTGGCTCACGCCTGTAATCCTAACACTTTGGGAGACCGAGGTGGGTGGATCACCTGACGTCAGGAGTTCAAGACCAGCCTAGCCAACATGGTGAAACCCCATCTTATTTAAAAAAAAAAAAAAAAAAAAGACAAACTTCAAGGCCGGGTGCAGCAGCTCATGCCTGTAATCCCAGTAATTTGAGAGGCCGAAGTGGGTGGATCACTTGAGCCCAGGAGTTCAAGGCCTGGCTTGGCAATACAGTAAGAACCTGTCTCGAAAGAGAGAGAGAGAGAAGGAAGGAAGGAAGGGAGGGAAGGAGGGAGGGGAAAGGGGAAGGGGGAAGGGGGAAGGGAGGAAGGAGGAGGGGGGAGGGGGAAGGGGGAAAGGAAGAAGGGGGAGGGGATGGGGGAGGGAAGGGATGGAAGGGAGGGAGGGAAAAATTTTAAATTAGCCCAGTGTAGTGGTGCATGCCTGTACTCCTGGCTGCTCAGGAGGCTGAGGCAGGAGGATCACTTGAGCTCAGAAGTTCAGGGCTGCAGAGAGCCACGATCACACCACTATATTCCAGCCTGGTGACACAGTGAGACCCTGTCTCAAAAAAAAATAATAAGACACACAGACACTGAATACCAAGCTGGGTGTGGTGGTATGTGCTGTACTCTCAACTACTTGGGAGGCTGAGGTAAGAGAATCACTCGAGCCCAGAAATTTGAGGCTGCTATAAGCTATGATCCTGCACTCCAGCCTGGGCAAAGGCCAGACCCTAACTCTTTTTTTTTTTCTGAGACTGAGTTTCACACTTGTTGCCCAGGCTGGAGTCCAGTGTCGGGATCTCAGTTCACTGCAACCTCCTCCTGCCTCAGCCTCACTAGTAGCTGAGATTATAGGCACCTGCCACCACACCCGGCTAATTTTTTGTATTTTTTAATAGAGATGGGGTTTCACCATGTTGGTCAGGCTGGTCTCAAACTCCTGACTTCAGGCGATCCACCTGTCTCAGCCTCCCTAAGTGCTAAGATTACATGGGTGAGCCACTGTGCCTGGCTTTTTTTTTTTTCCAGACACAGTCTGGCTTTGTCTCCCAGGCTGAAGTGCAGTGGTGCAATCTTGGCTCACTGCAAACTCCGCCTCCTGGGTGATTTTCGTGCCTCAGCCTCCAGAGTAGCTGGGATTGCAGGCGCAGACCACCACACCTGGCTAATTTTTGTATTTTTAGTAGAGCTTGTCCAAGACCTCCTAACGTATTATACATATACAGACTGCAGAGTTTGGTGGGAATGACCAGGAGTGGTGGTGTGTGCCAGTAATCTCAGCTACTTGGGAGGCCGAGGCAGAAGAATTGCTTGAACCCGGGAGGCAGAGGCTGCAGTGAGTTGAGATGGTGCCATTGCACTCCAGCATGGATGGGCAACAGAGTGAGACACTTTCACAGTTCTGGGCTTTGACTCGGTTCAGCTGGGAAGTTCTTTCTGAAGCTCTGTCATGCACGTGGAGACAGTGGCTGGGGCTGGAATCGTGCAGTCTTCCTTGCTGATATATCAAGGCGTTGGCTGTTGCCTTGAACTTCTGCTCGGGCTGTTGGGCAAAATATCTGCACATAGCCTCTCTGTGGCTTGGGCTTCCTCTCAACATGACAGCTAAGTTCTAAGGGAAATGTTCCAAGAGAGCAAGCCAGGTGGAAGTTCTTTCACTTTTGATGACTTAACCCTGGAACTCACAGTGTCACATCTTTCACTTTCTATTCACTACAGTGAGTCACTGAAGCCAGCTCATGTTCAAGGAGAAGCATCACAGACTCCACCTCCAAGGGGAGGGATGTCAAATAAAATGCTTAGAAAGTGTGGCACATAATTATCAAAGAATGTAGACACCATCTATTATGATTGCTTCTTGTGGCTGTTACGTACTGTTATTGATGTTACAGACTGCGTAATTGTGACAAGAAGGAGCAAGCATTCAAGGAAGAAAAGTAAAGCAAGTCTTTGAAGGATCTCCAGTCAGAAAATCAAGCCATGGAGAAGGACATTCCAAGTCAAAGGCCTGGAGATTACTTGTTCTGGGAACTCTGAGCTTCTCAGGAGGCCTGGGATACAGTATGGGAGATGGGGTCTGGTCCTGGAAGATACTGGATGCCAGGCAAAGGCACTTGCACCTAAGGATAGAGTGTGATGTACCAGGCATGGTGGCTCAGACCTGTAATTCTAGCACTTTGGAAGGCTGAGGCAGGTGCATTGAGATCAGGAGTTTGAGACCAGCCTGGGCAACATGGTGAAACCCCATCTCTACTAAAAATAAAAAATAGCCAGGCGTGGTGGTGCACACTTGTAGCCCCAGCTACTTGGGAGGCTGAGGTGGGAGGATTGCTTCAGCCTGGGAGGTGGAGGCACTGCTACTCTCCAGCTGGGGCAACAGGGACCATGTCTCAGAAAAAAAGAAAGTGTGTGTGATGCAAGGATTGGCAGTCTCCATTACTTGGGGGGCTGAGGTGACTGTGTTGCTTGAGGCCAGGAGTTCGGAAACAGCATGGGCACCACAGCCAGACCTCATCTCCAAAATAAAGTTGCATGGAGTGAAGAAATGCTATGTTACGGGTTGAATGGGTCTCCCCCCATTCATATGTTCAAGTCCTAACTCCTAGTACCTCAAAATGTGACTGTATTTGGAGATAGCATGTTGAAAGAGATAATTAAGGTAAAACGAGGTCATATTTGTGAGCTCTAATCCAATGATTATAAGAAATGAGGACCCATGGCTGGGCACCGAGGCTCATGCCTGTAATCCCAACACTTTGGGAGGCTGCAGTGGGAGGATCCTTTGGACCCTGGAGTTTGAGAGCAAACTGTGCAACACAGCAAGACCCCCATCTCTATTAAAACAAATTTCTTTTTGAGATGGAGTCTCTTGCTCTGTCGCCCAGGCTGGAGTGAAATAACACGATGTTAGCTCATTGCAACTTCCGCCTCCCAAGTTCAAGCAATTCTCCTGCCTAAGCCTCCTGAGTAGCTGGGATTACAGGCGACCACCACAACGCCCGGCTAATTTTTGTGTTTGTAGAACAGACGGGGGTGTCACCACGTTGGCCACGTGGGTCTCACCATGTTGGCCAGGCTGTTCTCAAACTCCTGACCTCAGGTGATCCACCTGCCTCGGCCTCCCAAAGTGTTGGGATTATATGTGTGAGCCACCGCACCTGGACAAAATTTTTTTTAAAAATTAGCCAGGTATGTTAGAGCGTGCCTGTAGTCACAGTTACTCAGGAGTCTGAGGCAAAGGGATCACTTCAGCCAAGTTCAAGGCTGCAGTGAACTATGATTATGCCATTGCACTGCAGCCTGCATGACAGAGACCTTGTCTGGAAAAAATAAACCGAGAAGAAACCAATCCTGCTGACACCTTGATCTTGTACTTCTAGCTTCCAAGACATAGAGAAAATAAATCTCTATTGTAAGCCATCTAGTCTCAGGTACTCTTGCTATAGTACCTTTAAACAACTAAATACTCCACAAATAATACTCTCACATCATCCTGGGTTTCTGTCATCACAGTGTTTCTTTTTCATTTTTTCCTAGACAGAGTCTTGCTCTGTCGCCCAGGCCGGAATGCAGTGGTGTGATCTTGGCTCACTACAACCTCCACCTCCCAGGTTCAAGCAATTCTACCTCAGCCTCCTGAATAGCTGGGATTAATTACAGACATGCACCACCACGCCTGGCTAATTTTTTGTATTTTTTTGTAGAGGTAGCGTTTCGCTATGTTGGCCAGGCTGGTCTCCAACTCCTGACCTTGCTATCCATCGGCCTTGGCCCCCGAAACTTCTGGGATTACAGGCATAAGCTACCGCGCCCAGCCACAGCGTTTCTCTAAGTGTTGACACCAGGCACGGTGACTCACACCTGTAATCCCAGCACTTTGGGAGGCTGAGGCGGATGGGTCACCTGAGGTCAGGAGTTCAAGAGTAACCTGGCCAACATGGTGAAATCCCGTTTCTACTAAAAATACAAAAATTAGCTGGGTGTGGGAGCGCAAGCCTGTAATCTCAGCTACTTGGGAAACTGAGACAGGAGACTCGCTTGGTGGCCGGTACGTGTAATCTCAGCTACTTGGGAGGCTGAGACAAGAGAATCGCTTGAACCCAGGAGGCAGAGGTTGTAATGAGCTGAGATCCTGCCACTGCACTCCAGCCTGGGCACCAGAGCAAGACTTTGTCTCAAAAATAAATAAATCAAAATAAGGAGAAAATAAATGTTTTTTTAAAAAATGTTGGCTGGGCATGGTGGCTCTCTTGTAATGGCAGTCCTTTGGGAGGCCGAGGCAAGAGAACTGCCTGAGCCAGGAGTTTGAGAGCAGTCTACGCAACAGAGAACCTGTCTCTACCAATAACATTTATAACATCAGTTGAGCAAGGTGTCATGTGTCTCTAGTCTCCGTTATTAGGGGGTATGAAGTGGGAAGATGGCTTGGGCCCAGAAGGTGGACGCTGCAGTGAGCCGTGATGGCACCACTGCACTCTAGCCAGGGCGACAGAGCAAGTCCCTGTCTAAAAAAAAAAAAAAAAACAAAGCACTAATACTTAAAATTTAAAATGTTCAATTAAGAGTCATCCCAAGCCAGGCGCGGTGGCTCACGCCTGTAATCCCAGCACTTTAGGAGGCTGAGGTGGGTGGATCACCTGAGGTTAGGAGTTCAAGACCAGCCTGGCCATCATGGTGAAACCCCATCTTTTAAAAAAACAAAAAAAAGTCATCCCTTTCCTTCCATTCTATTACAACTCTCTGGGGGCTGGGCACATGGATCACAGCTGTAATCCCAGCACTTAGGGAGGCCAAGGTGCGCAGAACACCTGAGCTCAGGAGTTTGAAACCACTCTGGGCAACAAAGTGAAAGCCATCTCTACTAAAATACCAAAAACTTAGCTCTCTGGTCTCGGCTGCAGAAGCAAGATGATGAAGGGAACCTCGTTTGGAAAGCGTTACAGTAACACGCACACGCTGTGCCACCACTGTGGTTCCAAGACCTGCCAGCTTCAGAAGTCGACCTGTGACAAATATGGCTGCCTCGCCAAGCACAAGAGAAGGTATAACTGGGGTGCCAAGGCTGAAAGACGAAATACCACCAGGACTGATCGAATGAGGCACCTAAATATTGTATACCACAGATTCAGGCATGGATTCCGTGAAGGAACAACACCTAAACCCAAGAGGGCAGCTGTTGCAGCATCCAGTTCATCTTAAGAATTTCAACGATTAGTCACACAGTAAATGTTTTGGTTTAAAAAAAAAAAAAACAACTCAGCCAGGCACGGAGGCACGCGCCTGTAATCCCAGCTACTTGGGAGGCTGCAGCAGGAGAACTGCAGGAGGCTGGGGCTGGAAAATCGCTGGAGCCTGGGAGGTGGAGGTTTTAGAGCCCTAATATCAGCCACTGCACTCCAGCTTGGGTGACAGAGTGAGACTCCGGTTCAAAAAACCAAAAAACGAAACAAAAAAAACTAGGCCGGGTGTGGTGGCTCATGCCCGTAATCCCAGCACTTTGGGACGCCAAGGCAGGAGGATAACCTGAGGTCAGGAGGTCGAGACCAGTCTGGCCAACGTGCTAAAGCCTCGTGTCTACCAAAAATACAAAAATCAGTGGGTGTGGTGGTGACGCCCGTAATCCCAGCTACTTGAGAGGCTGAAGCAGGAGAATGACTTGAACTCAGGAGGCAGAGGTTACAGTGAGCAGAGACCACGCCATTGCACTCCAGCCTGCGCAACAAAGCCAGACTCCGTCTCAAAAAAAAAAAAAAAACAAAACTGTGGGCATGGTGGCTCACACCTGTAATCCTAGCACTTTGGGAGGCTGAGATGGGAAGATTGCTTGGGCCTGGGAGGTGGACGTTGCAGTGAGCAATGATGGCGCCATTGCACCGCAGCCTGGGCGACAGGACAAGACTCTGTCTGAAAAAAAAATTATAAACTGCAAGCTGGGCAGGGTGACTTGCACTTGTAATCCCAGTACTTTGAGAGGCTGACGTGCCTTGATATCAGGCATTCGGGACCACCCTGGGCAAAAGACCCTATCTCTGTTAAATATAAACAAATGAATAAACTAAACTGCAGGTCAAGCAACAAAATAGGAAACGGTTACACAGCCACTTGGACATCATCTCTAGAATATATCTGGTGAAGCCAGTAACGTGTACTATCTAGGGTATATTTGCTTCCATTTGTAGACCAAGAAAAAAAAAAAAAAATAGCCAGGCACTTATTGGTGGCTCACACCTATACATCCTAGCACTTTGGGAGACTGAGGCAGAATCGCTTGAGCCCAGGAGTTTTTGTTTTGTTTTTTGGGTTTTGAGAGGAGTCTCGCTTTGTCGCCATGCTGGAGTGTAGCACATCTTAGCTCACAGCAACCTCCGCCTCCCGGGTTCAAGCAATTCTCCTGCCTCAGCCTCCTAAGTAGCTGGGACTAGATGCGTGTACCACCATGCCCAGCTAATTTTTGTATTTTTAGTAGAGACGGGGTTTCACCGTGTTGGCCAGGATGGTGTCGATCTCTTGACCTCGTGATCCGCCCACCTCGGCCTCCCAAAGTGCCAGGATTACAGGTGTGAGCCACTGAAACCGGCCAAGCCCAGGAGTTTGAGACTAGCTTGGGCAACATAGGGAGACCCTGTCTCTAAAAAAAAGTTTTTTTTTTTCTTTTTTGAGACGGAGTTTCGCTCTTGTTGCCCAGGCTGGAGTGCAGTGGCACGATTTTGGCTCACTGCAACCTCTGTCTCCCAGATTCAAGCGATTCTCCTGCCTCAGCCTCCCGAGTAGGTGGGATTACAGGCATGTGCCACCACGCCTGGCTAATTTTGTATTTTTAGTAGAGACAGGGTTTCTCCATATTGGTCAGGCTGGTCTCGAACTCCCCACCTCAGGTTACACGCCTGCCTCAGCCTCCCAAAGTGCTGGGATTACCGGCATGAGTCACAGCACCCAGCCAGATTTCTATTTCTCATAGAGATGGGGTCTATGTTGTCCAGGCTGGTCCAGATCCTCCTGACTCAGCCTTCCAAAGCACTGAGATTATAGGTATGACCCCTGCACCCAGTCATATCATGTATTTTAAATATTAGATTAAATCGGCCAGGTGTGGTGGCTCACATATTGAGAGGCCAATGCGGGCAGATCACCTGAGCACAGGACTTCAAGACCAGCCTGGGCAATGTGGTGAAACTTCATCTCTAAAAAAAATACAAAAATTAGTTGGCCATCATGGCATGTGCCTGGAATCTCAGCTACTCAAGAGGCTGAGGTGGCAGAATTGCTTGAACCCAGGAGGTGGGGGTTGCAGTGAGCTGAGATCAAACCACTGCACTTCAGACAGGGTGACACAGCAAGACTGTCTCAAAAAAAAATTTTTTTTTAAGTTAAAAAAAAAAAAGGAAGGGCATGGTGGCTCATTCCTGCAATCTCAGCAGATTGGGAGGTCAAGGCGGGAGAACCGCCTGAGGTCAGGAGTTCGAGACCAGTTTCGCCCACATGCTGAAACCCCGTCTCTACTAAAAATACAAAAAAATTAGCCGGGTGTGGTGGTGTGTGCCTACAATCCCAGCTACTCGGAAGACTGAGGCAGAGGAATTGCTTGAACCAGAGAAGTGGAGGTTGCAGTGAGCCAAGATCACACCACTGCACTCCAGCCTGGATGACAGAGCGAGATTCCATCTCAAAAACAAAAAGTAGCTGGGTGTGATGGCACACACTGGTAATCCCAGCTACTTGAAAAACTGAGGCAGGAGAATCACTTGAACATGAAAGGCGGAGGCTGCAGTGAGCCAAGATTGCGCCACTCTATTGCAGCCTCCGGGACAGAGCGAGACTCCATCTCTCAAAAAAAAAATAAAATTAAATAAATGAATAAAATTAAAAATTAAAAAAATATATCAAACCAAATCAAATCAATCAACCAACACTCATTCTATTCAGGTTCCAAAAGGCAGCAGCTGGACCTGGCTGCAGAGCACACTCCCATCTCACTCTGCCCTAAAAGTACATCTCCTGCGTGTGGTTTTCCTTTAATAACTTTAATGTCTGATTCAGGTGGACAGGCAGAGCGAGAAGAGGCAGCTGCTAGAGGCTGGTTGCCGACTCCAGGCCGCGATCCAGGAAATACCGGTGGGAAGCACGGGGACAGGCTCGGGACCCTTCATTGAGGAAGTAGGATGTGATCTTCCCAAGTCCCTCCTGATCCTCGGGTGCCGAGTCCTCCCTGTGGGAGAGAGGTGATGACAGTGACCACGTCCAGGGACAGCAGCACTCCCAGGCAGGGCTGAACCCTGGCCTCCCTCCTTCCTTCCCTATAGCACCCCCCAGAAACCCATGATACCCACCATATAACATCTTTCGCCTCCTTCTCCAGGATGGTCTGGGCCGTGCGCCAGCTGAACCGGACAAACTGGGGAAAGCCGAACACAGGCTCCACGTGCTCCTTCAACCACACTTTTGTCTTGGGATCTGGGGTAGGGTGGGCAACGGTGACAGTCCAAGTTGCACCATAACATCCAAGCTCCTTGCTACTCTTTTTTTATTTTTTTCTGAGGCAGAGTCTCACTCTGTCACCCAGGCTGCTCACCGCAACCACTGCTTCCTGGGTTCAAGCGATTCTCCTACCTTAGCCTTCTGAGTAGCTGGGATTACAGGCGTATGCCACCACGTCCAACTAATTTTGTAATTTTAGTAGAGACAGAGTTTTACCATGTTGGTGAGGCTGGTCTCGAACTCCTGACCTCAAGTGATCCACCCACCTTGGCCTCCCTAAGTGCTGGGATTGCAGCCACTGCGCCTGGTCAAAATTATTTTTTTGACACAGGGTCTAACCTTGTCACCCAGGCTGGAGTGCAGTGGCATAATCATAGCTCATTGCAGCCTCGAACTCCTGGGCACATGCAACCCACCCACCTTAGCCTCCTGAGTAGCTGGGAGTACAGGTGGGCACCACTATAACCAACTAATTTTTTAAAAAAATTTTATAGAGATAGAGGTCTTGCTATGTTGCCCAGCCTGGTCTTGAACTCATGGACTCAAGCAGTTATCCTACCTCAGCTGCCCCAAGTGCTGAGATTACAGGCATGAGCCGCCACACCTGTTCTCCTTCCCCTTAACAAAGGGACAGATGCCTACCTGGGGTCTCAGTCAGTCACTGGAGCTCCAGAGAGACAGCAAAGTGGGAATTAGGGAAGAGAGCAGGAATCCAATAGCCTGGAATCCAGCTCCATCACTCACTGGCTGTGTGGCTGTGAACAAATGACAGCACTGTCTAGAACTTGGCCTCTTCCACTATGAAGTGGGGTGACCAGAACAATTTAGAAAACCTCCAGCCAGGCACAGCAGTTCGCACCTATAATCCTAGCTATTTGGGAGTCTAAGACCGGAGGATCACTTAAGCCCAGGAATTCAAGACCAACCTGGGCAACATAGGGAGACCTCATCTTTTTTTTCTTTTTTAAAAAAAAAAAAGGGCCGGGGTTGCTGGCTCACACCTGTAATCCCAGCACTCTGGGAGACCAAGGTAGGAGGACTGCCTGACTCCAGAAGTTCAAGACCAGCCTGGGCAATGGGCCAAGACCCCACTTCTATAAAAACAAAGAATAAACAAAATAAAATGATAAATGAAAGGAAAAAAAGAAAACCTCAGAAGCGTGCTCAGCCCTGGCCATGCCAGCACTAGTACCAGGGTCACTGTCTGCTCACCATTGGGGTAGCCTGAGCCATAATCAGTATCCAGGTCCTGCAGTTTCTCCACGAACTGCCAGTTCTTCACAGCCTGGTCCCGGGCCACCTGTGGGCAGGACAGGCACCTGGAATCTCCTTCCTCCCTCGTGGTGGCCATGCCTGATCCCTATACAGGGGGACGGTGGAAGCTGGCAGTGGCTAGTAGGGTACTGACCTTGGCACAGATGCTGGCAGCACTGACCACAGGATAGAGGGAATCTGCTTTGGCCTTGACAGTCACCTCAATCCCAGGAAAACTTTGCTGCAGCCGCTTCTGATATGTCTCTGGCATGCCTACGGTATCCACAAATACCTGCCATGGCAACAGAAACATATTAATTGAACACAACATCTGAAAAGAAACAACTGTACCAATGCTCTAGCCTCAAAGCCCTGGCATGTGCTTCCTGCTGCCCAGAATCCTCTTCTCACAGCTCACCCCCAGGCTGGACCTAACAAGGATTTCAACTAAACATCTCTTCCCAGGCCAGGCAAAGTGGTTCACCCCTGTGGTCCAATCACTTTGGGAGGCTGAGGCAGGAGGATCGCTTGAGCCTGGAAGTTTGAGACCAGACTAGGCAACACAGTGAGACCCCATCTTTACAAAAATATAAAATAAATACAATAAAATAAAACAAAGAAAAAAAATCCCAGCACTTTGGGAGGCTGAGGCAGGAGGACCACCTGAGGTCAGGAGTTCAAGACCAACCTGACCAACATGAAGAAACCCTGTCTCTACTAAAAATACATAATTAGCTGGGCGTGGTGGCGAATGCCTGTAATCCCAGCTACTCAGGAGGCTGAGGCAGTGCCACTGCACTCCAGCCTGGGCAATAAAAGCAAAACTCCATCTCAAAAAAAGATAAATAGGCTGGGCGCAGTGGCTCACACCTGTAATCCCAGCACTTTGGGAGGCTGAGGTGGGTAGATCACGAGGTCAGGCGTTCAAGACCAGCCTGGCCAACCCAGTGCCTTGGATGCAATCATGGGAATTTGGAAAACAGTTGCTGGGTCGGCTTCTGGGTGAGGACCATAGAATAGTCACTAGTGTGGATGGGGTCATCCAGTTGTCAGAAATGCAAAAGCCTGAAAAGGCACCTCAAAAGGCCAATCTATAAGGCCAGACATCATGGCTCACGCCTGTAATCTCAGCACTTTGGGAGGCCAAGGCAGGAGGATCACCTGAGGTCAGGAGTTGGAGACCAGCCCGACCAACATGAAGAAACTCCATCTCTACTAAAAATACAAAATTAGCCAGGAGTGGTGGTGCATGCCTGTAATTCCAGCTACTTGGAAGGCTAAGGCAGGAGAATGGCTTGAACCCAGGAGGTGGAGGTGCAGTGAGCTGAGATAGCGCCATTGCACTCCAGCCTGGGAAACGAGAGCAAAACGAAACTCCATCTCAAAAAAGGAAAAAATAATCACCTCCTAAAGAGGCTTTCTCTGATCACACTGCATCTACTCTATACTTATTTAGCACCTACTGCATGCCAGATGCCATTCTAGGAACCAAGGAGGTGGCAGCAAACACACTAGAAAAAAACCGGCAGGGTGTGCTGGCACATGCCTATAATCCTAACACTTTAGGGACCAAAGCGGGAGGATCGCTTGAGGGCAGGTGTTCGAGACCAACCTGGACAACATATGGAGACCCTGTTTCTTTTTTTTTAATTTTTTTTATTTTTATTTATTTATTTTTTTTTTAAGATGGGGTTTCACCATGATGGCCAGGCTGGTCTTGAACTCCTGACCTCAGGTGATCCACCCACCTCAGACTCCCAAAGTGCTAGGATTACAGGCGTGAGCCACTGCACCCGGCTGACCCTGTTTCTATGAAAAATAAAAAATTAGCTAGGCACAGTAGTGAATAAAGGCTTGAAGGAGGTGAGGAAGTGAACTCGTGCAGAGATCTGGGGAAGAGGGCTCTAGGTGTGAGGACAAACAGTACAAAGGCCCTGAGTGGACACCAGGTTCATGATGCTGGACCCATGTATGGGGGCTTATGGCTGCAGCAGAGAAATGAGGGTCCCGGAGCTGCTGGGAGAAATTGCTGTCTCCACAGCGGTACTGTTTTCAGAAACCATCTTAATTTTTTTTTTTTTTTTACCAGCTGACCACCATTCTGCTCAGGCTAAGCCCTGAACCCTCATGGGTGGGGCCCTTGTCTGTCTACCCCAGTTACTGCATGGTCAGCTCTGCATTTGGGCCTGGTCCTCAGGCCCCTCCTCGGCAAGGCCTACTTTGCTCTAATTCCTTTCTTTCTTCTTTTTGTAGAGATGAGGTCTTGCTATGTTGCCCAGGCTGGTCTGGAACTCCTGGCCTCAACGGATTTGCTCACCTGAGCTTCCCAAACTGCTGAGATTACAGGTGTGAGCCACCACACCCAGCATACAATTCCTACCTCGAGGTTATTTTGCCTTGTTATTCTCTTGAAACTGGTCCGTTCTTTCCCTGAGAGCACTCAAGGCAATGCTGATTTATGTTTTTCTCTGGTAATTTAATGTAATTCTCCCCCACTGGGAATTTTCCTGATTTAATTTCCACTGTGATAGTAGGAAAATTAAATGTCGAGATGTGCATTTCAAAAAGACTACCTTCTGTTGCTGTATGGGGAACAGACTGGAAGGGACAGGAGGGTGGGGGACGAGAGACGAAGCTCAGCAGGTGTCCAGGGAGTGGGGGTTGTCCTGGGCTAGGACAGAGAGAGTTGGCAGGTAGACACATGTGGGATTTGTTCTGGAGACTAAGCCTTTAGGATGAGGGAGAGATTAAATGGAGATGGGACTAGAGGCTGCACTGTGGTCCTGAGTGAGCCACACATTTAGGGCAAGAACAGGAGCATGAAATCGACAGTAGCAATGAATATGCCTGAGGCACTCCAGATGTAGCTGATGTCCAATCTGCCTACTGCAGGGTTTTGCCCCATTTTTACTTTTATTTTATTATTTGTAAAATTTTTATTTTGTGCTCTATTGACCAGGCTGGAGTGCAATGGCTCGATCTCGGCTCAGTGCAACCTCCAATTCCCGGGTTCAAGTGATTCTCCCACCTCAGCCTCCCCAGTAGGTGGGATTACAGGCACCCGCCACCATCCTGAGCTAATTTTTTGTATTTTCATAGAAACTGAGTTTCACCATGTTAGTTAGGCTGGTCTCGAACTCCTGCCATCAGGTGATCCACCTGCCTCAGCCTCCCAAACTGCTGCGATTATAGGCATGAGCCCCTACATCCGGCCTCCATTTTTACTTTTGAGTTGGGGGTCTTCCTCTGTCACCCAGGATGGAGTGCTGTGGCATGATCATGGCTCACTGCAGCCCTGAACTCCTGTTTTGTCCCCATTTTATCCTGAGGTGACCAAACGGGAGACAACTCAACAGTTAGCTCACCTGAGTGACGTTCACGCCCTGGTCCAATGCATTCTGTATAAGCCCAGTGGCTGTATCATGGGACAGGGAGTTCAGATTGTATTTGACCCTGTGGTGCGGGACAGAGCCCAGTTAACCTCATTCTAGGAACAAAGCCCACCCAGCCCATACTGGCTGCCCTCTCCCACAGACCCTCCCGGGGACCCCTCACCGCCCAAGCATGCTGGTAGAGATGAGGTTTGGAGACAGCACGTCCAGTGCCCAGCCCACAAAGTCCCTGTCCTCCTGCATTTTCGCAAAAAGCCTTTCCCGCTCGCTCTCTGATAGGGTCTTTGAGTCTGGGAAAGAAAAGGGGAACAGCTGTTTCTCCCAGTTCCTGCCCTCCCCTCCAGTTTTCACGTGACCCTACACATACCCAGGGATCCCTTCCCAGACGCACACCCTGGGCTCACCTGCCACTTTCAGGGCCTCCAGATCTGCCAGGCGGGACAGGGGACAGTAACAGATTGCGTAGACCATGGGGCCTGGGGGAGGAAGGGTGTCAGATTTTTGGGAGCCGGGGTCCAATCACTGAGCCCGTGAACGTTGCCATCCATCCTTGTTCTATCATCACTTCTTCTTTGGGAGCTATGACCACTACCACGTTCCCTCCCCGGGTGCGGTACAATCCCGACTCCCGTTTCCTGCATCCCGCGTACCACGCCCCTCCCCTCCCCGGCCCTAGGGGCGCACCGAGCACGGGGCCCCGGCCGGCCTCATCGACGCCCAGGACGCAAGGCTCTTTGCGGCACACCGCAGGCACAGGCGAACTCAGGCGACAGCGGCCCGTATTGTCTCTCTCCAGCTCGCTGAGATCCATGCCGCCTCGGCCGCCGCCACCAGCGGCAAGAACCAAGGCCGCAGGAGCCTATCTCAGCGCGCGTTTTCCGCGGGCCTCGCGGCGGCGCGTGTCTCCAACCAATCCGCGCGCAGAACGCGCCCCTGTCGCTCCCGCCGCCGTGGACGCTTACGCAGCCGACGCCGACGTCGCTGCTGCGCGCCCTCCTGGGAATTGTAGTCCTGAAGGGTTATGGCTGAGCGCTTTAAGTATGGCGAATTCGGTGGACTGGGTCGCTTTGCAAGCTCTGTTTCACGGTCTCTGGGGCCCCGCCTGCATTAGCCGATGGGAAGAGAGGAAGATAAAAGGGAAACTGAGGCGCAGCTTCGAAGACCCAGCCTAATGAGGAACTAGAGGGTCAAGTGTCACTCCATTCCCAGGACACGGGTCCCCGCATGACTGGGGATGATCACTGAATCCCCACCTGGATTCCGCGAGTGCGGTCCCTTTTTCTGTACACATTCTAAGTCCCCTGTAGCAGGTAGCCCCGCTTCCACTGGGCTCAGGCCTTTGGATTTGGAGTCCCCAAACTCCCTCCCTTGGTTGCTCCCTCTGGCCCACCCCAACTCCCTTCAAGATCTTTGCTTCTTATCCTCTCTCTCACTCAGGCCAAGCCTTCCCCACCCCCAGTGGAGATCCCAGACCGCAGTGGACTCCTGCTCAGGGTCTCCGCCCACCATGGAAGCTCATTCCTTCCAATTTAGGATGAATGTCCCCTACCCCACCTCTCGATCTATCTCCGTCTCTTTTGTTTTTTGTTTTGTTTCATTTTGTTTTTTTGAGACGGGATATCTCTCTGTTGCCCAGGCTGGAGTGCTGGGGCGCGATCTTGGCTCAGTGCAACCTCCACCTCCTGGGCTGAAGCTATCCTCCCACCTCAGTCTCCCAAACAGCTTGACTATAAGTGCACACCACACACCACCAGACCCGACTATTTTTTGCAGAGACAGGGTCTCACTATGTTGCTCAGGCTGGCTTCAAACTCCTGGGCTCAAGCCATCCGGCCACCTCCGCCTCCCTAGCCATCCACGGGGCTCACAGCTCCTGACTCAGCTTCCCCCCTAACCAAATCAGCTTCAAGTCACTCAAGTCTTGGAGCTTCAGTTCTCCCTTCCCCAAACTCACCTTATACCTGCCCTGCATCGCACGGGCTCCCTCCCCCACCACCCTGGGCCCCGCGGCTTGCGGCTTGCCCCGGCCCTGCCGCCCGTGGGCCCCTCTCTCACCCGGGCTCAGAGCCTCCAGTCGCAGTCGAAGGGTTTGCAGGATGGACAATCCTGTTGCCGGCAGCGCCGTATCTGGATCAGGTTCTCCGGGTTCATGAAAACCGGGCCCGACGTTGTGCCCAGCACCTCGCGGCTGCGCTCCTGCTTGCCCTGGTCGCAGAGACACCGCCAATTTCCCCACGGGCCAAGGATCGAGTCCTCGACTTCTAGAGATAGAAGGTAAAGCTAAAGACCCATGCAGAGGGGGCCTACTCCCAATCCCTTCTCCCAGAGTGGGAGAAAGATAATACTAACAAATAAAAGAAGCGCATATCCAGTAGATTCTGCCTCTATGCCAGGCACCCCGACACAGATTATCTGATGTAATTTTTTTTTCTTTGAGACAGGGTCTTGCTCTGTCGTCCAGGCTGGAACACAGTGGTCCTATCATAGCCCACTGCAGCCTCAACCTCCTGGGCTTAAGCTATCCTCCTACCTCAGCCTCCCAAGTAGCTGAGACTACATGCCACCACGCCTGGCTAATTTTTTGTATTTTTTGCAGAGATGGGGTTTCACTGTGTTGCCCAGGCTGGTCTGGAACTCCTGGGCTCAAGTGATCCTCCCACCTCAGCCTCCCAAAGCGCTGGGATTACAGGTGAGAGCCAGCTACCGTGCCCTCACTTAATCTTTCCATGAGGCTCAGGTGGGGAAACCAAGACCCAGAGACAGCAAACCAACCTTCCAAGCTCATACATGGGGTAAGTGGTCCAGAGGAACTACAGCCTGACGCTTCCAAGCTGTGCCAGCCTGCCCAGTTGTGAGTGTGCTAAAACATCCTTGGGACAGCTGGGCGCAGTGGCTCACACCTGTAATCCCAGCACTTTCAGAGGCCGAGGCGGGTGGATCATGAGGTCAGGAGTTGGAGAGCAGTCTCGCCAACACAGTGAAATGTTGTCTGTACTAAATATACAAAAAATTAGCTGGGTGTGGTCATGGGCGCCTGTAATCCCAGCTACTTGGGAGACTGAGGCAGGAGAATCGTGTGAACCTGGGAGGCAGAGGTTGCAGCTGCAGTGAGCCGAGATCTCACCATTGCACTCCAGCCCAAGCGACAGCACAAGACTTCATCTCAAAAAAAAAAAAAAAAACACACACACAAAAAAACAATCCTTGATGCCTGCCATCTGAAGCTGACTTCTGTCTTCAGGGGTGTGACCAAGGCCCTACCTAGCAGGCATTATGCCACCTGACCAGCAGGGCTGTCAAGTGATAAATGGCATAATTGACATAATGAGGGTTAATAAAGCTCCTGCCGCTGTGTTAGCATATACAAACCAATTTATTATGATCAGGTTTTGTTTTGTTTTTTTGAGACAGGATCTTGCTCTGTTACACAGGTTGGAATGCAGGGGCGTATTCATGGCTCACTGCAGCCTCAAATTCCTTGGCGAAAATGGTCCTCTTGTATCGGCTTCTTGAGTTCCTGGGACTACAGGTGCCTGCCACCATGCTAGGCTACTTTTTTTTTTTTAAGAGACAGGGTCTCTCCATGTTGCCCAGGCTGGTCTTGAACTCCTGGGCTCAAGCAGTCCTCCCACCTTGGCCTCCCAAAGTGCTGGGACTACCAGCCTGGGCCATCAAGTCATGCTAATTTTTAAAAAATATTTTTTGTAGGAGAGGGGGCGGAACACACACACACACACACACATACACACACACACACACACACACACACACACACATATATATATATATATATATATATATATATATATATATAGTAGAGATGGAGTCTTGCTATGTGGGCCAGGCTGGTCTGGTCTCCGAGACCAAGGGATCCTGACACCTCAGCCTCCCAACGTGCTAGGATTACAAGTGTGAGCTACTGCGTCGGCC
>CAUYLG010054427.1:0-10674 GCA_963573385.1 Cacajao melanocephalus
GTCTCTATTCTATTTCTTTTATGGCGGGGGTGGCCGTGGGGCCGTTCTCTGGGCGCCCGGGTGGGCGGGGCGGGGGCGGGGGGGCGCGGCGGCCGGGGGGGGGGGCGGGGGGGGGCCCCCCCCCCCCGGAGGTTGCAGTGAGCCGAGATCACACCATTGCACTTCAGCCTGAGCAACAGAATGAGATTCTGTCTCACAAAAAGAAAGTTCAACTAATAAATACTGATTATGGACTTCTGAACAAAGTAGCCAAGGAGAGCATTGCAGCATGCATTTGGAACACACGTGGGTTCCTAAACACTTGCTGGCACTCCCAGGGAAGCTGCTCCCTTTCTTCAGCAGCTCCAAGTGTGGGTCTGCACCAAGTCGCTGAGCACTCCTTCACAACCTGGGTCAGCTGACGAGGGCCCACATCAAACAATATTCAGTGCAAAGTTTAAGATAGATGACAAATAAATTCAGAGAATCAAATTTTTGAGATATGCACAATGAATTCATTCCCCGCCTTTTATGTACTAAGCTACAAAGCCTCTCAGTGGCTTTAGTATACTTTATTTGTTTAGCAGAAATATCAGTGGCATCTCAATCACTAAAAGAAGCGGACTAAATGGATCTAGTCTTAGTGACTGAAAAAGATCAGCAAACTGTGTCCCCAAACCATTATTACTGAATGGACTGTGCAAAGAGAAAAATGAAAAATTCTGAATTATTAGTTGGTTTTATAACAGCATATTCTATGGTGTGACCAGACACAGTCCTTTCAACCTACAGAGCAAACAGAAGATTGCCTAGTTTAGCACATCCTCTAATCTTATCATCTAGGCCTACAGATTCCAGAATAAGCAATACTCCACCCCTGCTAACACCACCTCTTAATTACTCAGCTACATCCTCTTGATGCGTTCTGTTGGAACTCAAGGGCCTTCAGAAGAATTGCTGTAAGACCATCAGGCTTCCCTTCTAAATTCCCCTCTGGCGCTCTATTAAAGCTCTGTGTGACAGAGAGGGTACTTCCCCACCATAAATAAATGTTGAGTCCAACCACGCTTTCTCATTCCTAATGTTGGAAAAGTAGGAGGGCAGTTGTGGGTGTTAGCCTGTATGTGGCTGGTGACACCTAGAGTCGCTAAGAATAATATTATAAAATTAAATTCATTGCCGGGCGCGGTGGCTAACGCCTGCAATCCCAGCACTTTGGAAGGCCGAGGCAGGCAGATCACAAGGTCAAGAGATTGAGACCATCTTGGCCAACATGGTGAAACCCCGTCTCTACTAAAAATACAAAAATTAGCTGGGCGTGGTGGTGCACGCCTGTAGTCCCAGCTACTCTGGAGGCCTAGGCAGGAGAATTGCTTGAACCCGGGAGGCAGAGGTTGCAGTAAGTGGAGGTTGCAAGATCGCACCACTGCACTCCAGCCTGGCGCCTGGCGACCAAGCAAGACTCTGTCTCAAAAAAAAAAAGTTAAATTCATTTTCTATAATTTTTTTTTGAAATGATGTGTCAAAATGCCAATAATCTTACCTTGGGAGAATGTAAACACCCTAAGGATGCCTTTGCAAGCTTTTTCAGCAAGTCATGGTCAACTGCAGTGAATCAACACAACCATCAATATCTACGAAATCTGTCACTTATCAGGTGTAACTCAGCATAAAAGTTTCAAAATATTTGTTTTTTAAGTAAATTGTGTCAAATTTGGATTATCCCATACAATGTCACGCTCACTGATTTACATTCTTAGATGTTTCCTCAAGAGAAAAGAAGGATACATCATTACAGCTAGTGGGAGGGCAACCTACCAATCAACAGCTGGCAAATGTCTTCCACTCTTCCTTCACCCTCTCCAGGAAATCTTCCTCCTCTGAGAAATGTGTGTTTGAACACCTTACTTGGGTATCTCCATGATGGTATATACCTTGTGACAGTGTCATCAATCATGTGCATCTCAAAAGAAAAAAATAAATAAAGTGATCTCAGACATTAAATCTTCTGTGAATTTTAAAGAGTACCTGAAAAGAATGGTCTGTCTTCAGCTGAGCTCCTAGAGAATCCTGAACTAATGCAGTATTACAGTGATCATTTCCTTTATGCTGTCATGGCCTGTCCCCTGCAGTGGTCATTTTACTTGATTATAACAATTTATCACATTTATCTCTTCATTAGGATACCAGCTTTGAGTCTATAGCTGTGTCTTTTTATCTTTGTGTTCAGGGTCCAGCACATTGCCTGGCACATAGGAAAAATGTGGAGCTACATATTGAAACTGAATGAAATGGTTAGATGAATGGATGAAAAGACAGAAAGATGGATAACTCAATGGATGTTGTGTAGAATAAATATAGAGGATTAATGTCACCTAAACCACAAATACTGGCCCCTGTTGTTGAACTTTAGAAGTTCTGACAATGTTTTGAGAACCAAGGTTATGTTTTGACAAAACTAATTTACTGTTTTGCAAAGCATAATTTTAGGACCCAAATGACTACATTTGATGGAATTTTGTTAAGCAGGCCTGTATTTTGTTTAGGCCAGGGCCTCATGACTGACAAGTTCTATATTTTTTGTTTGTTTGAAGGTCTTTGCAGAAATGTATGACTGCACCAGCTCTGGGTGCTTTCTGGTTCTGCTGCCCTATAACCTCCAACAGAAAGATCCTGCTTCCAGGAGGTGCAATGTCTTAGCGGGTTTCCCAGAATCTTTTAAATGTCATAGGAAGGCAATAGATTTTTTCTTT
Source organism: Cacajao melanocephalus (assembly GCA_963573385.1). Classification (NCBI taxonomy): domain Eukaryota; kingdom Metazoa; phylum Chordata; class Mammalia; order Primates; family Pitheciidae; genus Cacajao; species Cacajao melanocephalus. The sequence goes on from CAUYLG010054427.1 coordinate 2,733, forward strand.
TTTTTTTTTTTAGATAGAGTCTCGCTCTGTCGCCAGGCTGGAGTGCAGTGGCGTGATCTTGGCTCACTGCAACCTCTGCCTCCCGGATACAGGTGATTCTCCTGCCTCAGCCTCCTGAGCAGCTGGGACTACAGGCGCGCCACCACGCCCAGCTAATTTTTTGTATTTTTAGTAGAGACGGGTTTTCTCCATATTGGCCAGGATGGTCTCAATCTCTTGACCTCATGATTCGCCCACCTTGGCCTCCAAAGTGCTGGGATTACAGGCATGAGCCACCATGCCCGGCCAGAGGGGCAATGGATTTCTAAGCGATACCTGAATTCTGTGAAAATGGCTTTGAACAATGAGTTTCTTAAAATTTGTTTCTTTAAGCGATCAGGCTGGAAGCAATGTCATGGAGATACTGATTTGCTTCACTGAGAGGGAAGTAGATGTGCTTCTTTGAGGAAGGGGCTTAATTCATAAGGTATTTCACTAAACTCAGTGCAGATCCTCAAACCATATAACTTTGTAAATTTGTCTAAGAATCAAATCATTTTTTCCAATTTAGTGTTTCTGACTTTCTGAGAATAGTATTTCCAAGAACATCCAGGAGAATGCAAAGTAGGAATAATCCCACCTCTGTCTCTCCTTTAAAAAAAAATAGATAATAAAAGACAAATTAAAACATTTATATTTTATGATTTAACTTAAGCTTACAGATTGATTCATTTGTGACAAATTATGATTTGAAACATTTAAAAAGAAATCAACCCCACCTTTAAAGAAGATGGTGCCAGTAAATGGAAGGCAGAATTTAGCTTACTCTCTGGCTTTAGTCTTTTTCCTGTGCTATCTTTATAAAGGCTGTAAGTAGCAGCTTAGAAATGCTGGAAAGGGTTTTTCATTTTTTCGTTCTTTTTCTAAAAGAAGGATTTGGCCAGAAACTTAGTTATTTGCATATAGTAGGATCTTGACATATCCTGTGCTTTATCTTGTTCACATTGTAAAATACTGCATATGAACTCTAGGATTTAAGACACATCAGCAGTTGCTGAACACTGCATTGAAAATGTATTTATTCCAAACTGAATTATCATTGTTGGTGACGTTCTCGTTTCTAAACCTTAAAAAGCTGAAAAATGGTAATACAAACCACATGCTTGCTTCATTCCACCACCATTCTTGGCAGGGCGAGAGCTGCCTGGCAACCTTGCCGTCAGCTGGGCCTGCGGTAATCAGGGCAGTGTTGCCCTGTAGTTAAATCTAATGCTTTGTTTCTGAGAACCCATCAGTGGATGTTTTTTCTTCTTATCAGACTTCTTAGTAATGTTTGAAAAGGGCTTCTGTGGATGAGGAGAATATGTCCTCATAGAGGGAGCTGCTGAAATAGTAGGGGAAAAAAAAAAAACAATAAAGTATTCTAATGACTCTGCAGAGAAAAAGCCTGCAAGAACCGCCTGCCTGTTGCTTTGGACTTCGGCCCTACAGAGGCGTGGGACCCAGCCTGACTCAGCTGGCTGGGCTCCATTTCTTTCAGAGGCCTTGGGGAGTCTTGTTCCCTATGGAAACTCCAACAGCAAGGATCCAGTGTATGGAGTTCAGGGACCAAGGTCTAAAGGCTTAAAACACCAGCATGGCCTTATGTGTTCAGTCCTTGAATACTGATAGTATTTTAATTCCAACATACTTAGGGGGAAAACATGTATTTGGAGCAACACCAGTGATGAAAACATCCCTTTAAGTAAGCCTAATATAACTGAGATGACACAAATTTGTTATGAAAATTGAGCCTGTAAAAACTGAAACTTCCAGGAAAGAAAGATCACCGGAGCAGCCATAGCCACAGGGACATTCTCTAATGTGACACAAAAGTCAATAGGAAATCGGAATTCACCAGGCAGAATTTTACTTTACAGCCAAATTGCATAAACAAGGACATTATTCAACTCTTCCTATTCCTTGCTAATTAAACAAAATGATAACATATAGCATGCCCAGTAGAGTTGCTGCCCATGATTGGCACTTAATACATATATGAGTTTGTTCCTCCCTGGTCAAGCAGATTTGCTTTGAGCTCCCTCTTCCAGAGGCCCTCTTAGCCAGCCCTTAAATACATATCATGTTCACCACAGCTCTGCAGGGCCTCTTTCTTCCTTCAAGCACCTTCCATTGCTTCATCCTCTTTCCTGAGACCTATAGTCACTAAGAAAAAGAATCTCAGCCAGGCGCGGTGGCTCACGCCTGTAATCCCAGCCCTTTGGGAGGCCGAGGCGGGCGGATCACGAGGTCAAGAGATGGAGATCATACCGGCCAACATGGTAAAACCCCGTCCCTACTAAAAATACAGAAAAAAATTAGGTGGGCGTGGTGGTGCGCCCTTGTAGTCCTAGCTACTCAGGAGGCTGAGGTGGAAGAATCACTTGAACTGGAGGGGGAGGTTGCAGCTGAGATTGTGCCACTGCACTCCAGCCTGGTGACAGAGTGAGACTTCGTCTCAAAAAAGGAAAGAAAAGAAAAAAAAGAATCTCAAAAGGAGTTGATGAATCCAGCCAGTGGCTCCAGTAAGCCCTAAGAAAATAAGATCTTTCTATGACCCTTAACCTCAGGATCCTAGACCCCAAGACCTTAGATGAACTTTATTCAAAAATTGAGAATATGATGCCCCAGAAGGAGTAAGTGAATTATTCAAAGTCACATAACCAAAGCCTCATTCTAATCTTATGATGTAAACAGCAGTGGCCCTCTGTGTTTTTAGTTAGTTAGTTATACTTTCCACAGTAGAGGTGCTTTGTGAATGGACAAGAAATTATTATATACGTGTCTGTAATTAACCGGATGCACACATTGGAAGTTGCACCATAATGAAAACATACACAAATTTTTAATTTCCATTATAATGGGCAGAAAAGCATTTGGACTTTACTGGATGCTCTCATTCCAGCCCTTCCTCTCGCAGACCCTGAAATACTTAGAAGTTCAGGTACTGAGCAAACTGGCAGGATGGGCACATTCTCTGTCTTCCCCCTTGTACTTCCCTCCAACTAACCAGTAGGAAGGGTAAGCCCTGTCTCATACTAGTTGTAATAATCCCCTGTGTTTAAGTTTACAGATTTAACTTTTAGGAACATCGTTAAGCCACTCAAGAAATAAAATTGCTTGTATTTCCATATGTTCGAGTTTTATACCTGTTTTCTTGCTTGTCACTTCTGTGAAACATGCGGAGATAAATATAGCTGTTATTGACTTTATTCTAATGATAAGGGGGCTGTGATAGAAGTGTAAAAATGTCTTAGGGAAACACATTTCAAGTAGACTGTCACCAAGTGATGGAAGGCAGCTGGATGACACACTCTTTTTTTAACTGAGATTCCTACATGGCTATAAATGGGCCAAGGTTAATGCAATTTAAAATCTATATCTCATTATTTCGGTTACAGTGAATTTTGAACCATCTTTAAAGAGCACAAATTTGAATTTATCTTTGAATTTATCTTTTGAATTTACCTTTCTCAGAAATCTGTATTATTTATCGCTATTTAATTTAACCTTGGTCTTCCATCTAAAGATTTAGGCTGTTTTTTTGTTGTTTGTTTTTGAGATGGAGTTTCACTCTTGTTGCCTAAGCTGGAGTGCAGTGACACAATCTCAGCTCACTGCAACCTCCGTCTCCCAGGTTCAAGTGATTCTTCTGACTCAGCCTCCTAAGTAGCTGGGATTAGAAGCGGTCACCACCATGCCCAGCTAACTTTTTTGTATTTTTAGTAGAAATGGGGTTTTAGCACATTATCTAGGCCGATCTCGAACTCCTGACCTCAGGTGATCCACCCACCTCAGCCTCCCAAAGTGCTGGGATTACAGATGTGAGCCACCGCGTCCGGCCTAGGCTGGTTTGTTGTTGTTATTGTTGTTCTTTTTCTGGGTTTTTTGTTTTTGTTTTTGTTTTTAAGACGGAGTCTCACTCTGTCGCTCAGGCTGGAGTGTAGTGGTGCAATTTCTGCTCACTGTAATCTCCACCTCCCAGTTTCAAGTGATTTTCCTGCCTCAGCCTCCCGAGTAGCTGGGACTACAGGCATGCACCACCACGTCCAGCTAATTTTTGTATTTTCAGTAGAGACCGGTTTTCACCATGTTGGCCAGGATGGTCTTGATTTCTTGACCTTGTGATGCGCCCACCTTGGCCTCCCAAAGTGCTGGGATTACAGGCGTGAGCCACTGTGCCTGGCCCCTAGGCTGCTTTTTTAATCCACACTGTATCCACTGCCTTGAAGCTAAATTCCTCCTAGGCTTATCTCTAGCTGCACCTCTCTTTATCTGTATGTGGTCTCTTTATTATTAGCTTTCTATTAGCTTTATAGAAACAATCAAATACACAGCTTTAATTTCTTTTATAGCCCCTGTGCATTAGATGCAAGGGCTCTGTTCTCTCTTGAACTGTCTCCCAGGAAGGATGGAGCACAGATTGATCGCCATTTAGACCATCCCTCTATTCTGAGAGCCCTGCCCCATTACCAACTCTTCCCAACCAAGAATGTTTCCTTGGCATTGTTCTTTTTGGAATATAAGGGAAAGTTTTTCCTCCTTTTCTTAATTCCTTCCTTGATTAGCAGCTGCAAGTTAGGTATGATGACTTTTAACCACAAAACATCTCGGAAGCCTGTTGCTAACAGTAACACAACATACAATTTTTAAACAACTCTGTCTGATACAAGCTGTTCCAGCCAAAGAGCTCTCCTCTGAACTGATTTCTAAAATAGGTGATATTCTTCCAGAACAAAACATTTTATGAGAGATTTTTTTTCAATGGTGATTTAAATCATCGCATGACCCATTTATCTTTAAAAGCTCAACTTCTTTCCTGTGGTGCAGTCAATTAAATAATGATTTCTAGCACAACCGTACTGTAAGGGTCTCTTGTTACTTTCAAAAAGCTCAAAGTACTTGTGTATTTGATATTGGAATTCATCACAGGATCCTTTATAAGGGAAAAGGTATAGGTAGATGTATCTGTATAATTTTGGAGAGAAGCCAGTAGAGAGTTAAACATTCTTTTTCATGGATTTTAACTTTGTTAAGACTTTTAAATTTATCTTTCTAGAAGACTGTGTGTTTACCCTACATTTTCCCTGTGTTAAAATTGCTTTTGTCTGAGACTCAGTGACTTCTTCCTTTAGTTCCAAAACGTCTTAGTCAATTATTTTCCCAAGCTCCACCTATTTACCTTCTTTATATCTCACTAGGCCCATCTCTTCTGGCCTCCTAGAGCTGTACTATGCAATTATGTGACCACATGTAGCTATTTAAATTTAAATTTGCTGGGCGCGGTGGCTCACGCCTGTGATCCCAACATTTTGGGGGCTGAGACCAGTGGATCGCTTGAGCTGAGGAGTTCAAGACCAGCCTGGATGACATGGCAGAATCCCATCTCTACAAGAAAACACAAAAATTAGCCCAGCACAGTAGCGTAGGCCTGTTGTCCCAGCTCCTTGGGAGGCTGAGGTGGGAGCATGGGAGGCTAAGGTGGGAGGATCACTTAAACCCAGGTGATGGAGGTTGCAGTAAGCCAAGATAGTGCATGGCACCCTGGCCTGGGCAACAGTGTGCAACCTTGACCCAAAAACAAATTTCTTTTCACTGGGCATGGTGGCTCATGCCTATAATCCCAACACTTTGGGAGGCTGAGGCGGGTGAATCACAAGGCCAGGAGTTCGAGACCAGCCTGACCAATCTAATGAAACCCCATCTGTACTAAAAATACAAAAAAAAGAGATCCAAGATGGCCGAATAGGAACAGCTCTGGAGTGCAGTTCCCAGTGAGAATGCAGAGGGTGAGTGATCACCGCATTACCAAACGAGTTTTTACTGCCCACGGACTAGGAGATTCCCAGGCAGAAAAGTGCCACGAGTCTCCAGTAATGCTGTTTCAGCTGGTGCAGTGGGTCTCTGCACAAAAACTTACACAAATCTGGGTGGCCATTTAACTGGCACCTAGATCACCTGGGAGACAGAGTCACCCATTCAACTGAAAAAAAGGGGGCTGAAACAGGGAGCCAGGTGATCTGGCTCAGCAGATACCACCCCCACAAAGACCAGCAATGTGAAACGCTCTGGATTGACAGTTTCACAGAAAACACAGCTGGACCCAGCATGGTCAAGCTCTGTGGGGGGATGGGCATCTTCAATTACCGGGGCAGTCCATCACTACCAAGGCAGTCCACCATTACCGAGGCAGTCCACTATTCCCGAGGCAATCCACCATTACTGAGGCAATCCGCCATTACCAAGGCAGTCCACCATTACAGAGACAGTCTGCCATTACTGAGGCAGAGCGCCATTAGCAGGCAGTTCTAACTATACCTCTATAAAAAAAACCACAAGGAAGTTCACACAGCAGCTGGGCAGAGCCCACGGCAGCTCAGCAACGCCTTTTCTGGCAGATTGTGACTAGGCTACCTCCTCACTGGGTGGGGTAACTCTGAAAAAAAGGCAACAGCATGTCAGGAGTTTATAAATAAAACCCCACCTTCCCAGGACAGAGTGCTGGTGAAAAAAAGGGGGTTATGAGTTCTGCTGCAGCAGACTTAAACATACCTGCCCAGCAGCTCTGAATGGAAAAACAGAGCTCACAGCTCAGCACTTGAGCTCCTATAAGGGATAGACCGTCTCCTCAAGCAGCTCCCTGACCCCCATATATCAAAAGAGACACCTCATAAAGGAGAGCTCGGGCTGACATCTGGCGGGTATCCTTCTGGGACAAAGGTGACAGAAGAAGAAACTGGCAGCAACCCTTACTATTCTGCAGCCGCCGCAGGTGATTCCCAGGCAAGCAGGGTCTGGAGTGAACCTCCAGCAGTCCTACAGCACAGGGGCCTGACTGTTAGAAGGAAAACTAAAAAACAGAAAGAAATAACCTTATCATCAACAAAAACGATGTCTACTCAGAGACCCCATCCGAAAGTCACCAACTACAAAGACCACAGGTAGATAAATCAACAAAGATGGGAAGAAACCAGTGCAAAAAGGATGAAAACACCCAAAACCAGAACACCTCTCTTCCTCCAAGGGATCACAACTCCACACCAGCAAGGGAACAAGGCTGGATGGAGAATTAGTCTGATGAATTGACAGAAACAGGCTTCAGAAAGTGGGTAATAACAAACTTCGCTGAGCTAAAAGAATATGTTCTAACCCAATGCAAAGAAACTAAGAACTTTGAAAAAAGGTTCGACAAAATGCTAATGAGAATAAACAGCTTAGAGAAGAATATCAATGAACTGATGGAGCTGAAAAACACAACGTGAGAACTTTGTGAAGCATACACAAGTTTCAATAGCTGAATCGACAAAGCAGAAGAAAGGATATCAGAGATTGAAGATTGACTCAATGAAATAAAATGAGAAGGCAATATTAGAGAAAAAAGAGTGAAAAGAAATGAACAAAGCCTCCAAGAAATATGGGATTATGTGAAAAGACCTAATCTACATTTGATAGGTGTACCTGAATGTGATGGAGAGAATGAATCCAAGCTGGAGAACACTCTTCAGGATATTATCCAGGAGAACTTACCCAACCTAGCAAGGCAGGCCAATATTCAAGTCCAGGAAATACAGAGAACACCACAGAGATATTCCTCAAGTAGAGCAACCCCAAGGCACATAATCATCAGATTCACCAGGGTTGAAATGAAGGAAAAAATGCTAAGGGCAGTCAGAGAGAAAGTTTGGGTTACCCACAAAGGGAAGCTCATCAGACCCACAGCAGATCTCTTGGCAGAAACCCTACAAGCCAGAAGAGAGTAGGGGTCAATATCCAACATCCTTAAAGAAAAGAACTTTCAACCTAGAATTTCATATCCAGCCAAACTAAGCTTCATAAGCGAAGGAGAAATAAAATCCTTTATGAACAAGCAATTGCTCAGAGATTTCATCACCACCAGGCCTGCCTTACAAGAGCTCCTGAAAGA
>CAUYLG010054428.1:0-44883 GCA_963573385.1 Cacajao melanocephalus
TATTTAGAAGACCCCATCGTCTCAGCCCAAAATCTCCTTAAGCTGATAAGCAACTTCAGCAAAGTCTCAGGATACAAAATCAATGTGCAGAAATCACAAGCATTCCTATACACCAATAACAGACAAACAGCCAGATCAGGAGAGAACTCCCATTCGCAATTGCTACTAAGAAAATAAAATACCTAGGAATACAACAAACAAGGGATGTGAATGACCTTTTCAAGGAGAACTACAAATTACTGCTCAAGGAAATAAGAGTGGACACAAACAGATGGAAAAACATTCCATGCTCATGGATAGGAAGAATCAATATCAAGAAAATGGCCACAGTGCCCAAAATAATTTATAGATTCAATGCTATCCCCATCAAGCTACCATTGACTTTCTTCACAGAATTGGAAAAAAAACTAGTTTAAATTTCATATGGAACAACAACAAAAAAAGCCCACATAGCCAAGACAATCCTAGCAAAAAGAACAAAGCTGGAGGCATCACACTATCTGACTTCAAACTATACTAGAAGACTACAGCAATAAAAACAGCATGGTACTGGTACCAAAACAGATATATAGAGCAATGGAACAGAACAGAGGCCTCAGAAATAACACCACACATCTACAACCATCTAATCTTTGAGAAACCTGACAAAAACAAACAATGGGGAAAGGATTCCCTATTTAATAAATGGTGTTGGGAAACTGGCTAGCCATATGCAGAAAGCTGAAACTGGATCCCTTTCTTACACCTTATATAAAAATTAACTCAAAATGGATTAAAGACTTAAATGTAAGATCTAAAACCGTAAAAACCCTAGAAGAAAATCTAGGCAATACCATTCAGTACATAGGCATGGGCAAAGACTTCATGACTAACACACCAAAAGCAATGGCAACAAAAGACAAAATTGACAAATGGAATCTAATTAAACTAAAGAGCTTCTGCACAGCAAAAGAAACTACCATCAGAGTGAAACAGGCAACCTACAGAATGGGAGAAAATTTTGGCACTCTATCCAGCTGACAAAGTGCTAATATCCAGATTCTACAAAGAACTTAAATTTACAAGAAAAAAACAATCCCATCAAAAATTGGGCAAAAGATATGAACAGAGAGTTCTCAAAAGACATTTATGCAGCCAACAAACGGGAAAAAAACCTCATCATCACTGCTCATTAGAGAAATGCAAATCAAAACTACAAGGAGATACCATCTCATGCCAGTTAGAATGGCAATCATTAAAAAGTCAGGAAACAGATGCTGGAGAGGATGTGGAGAAATAGAAATGCTTTTACACAGTTGGTGGGAGTGTAAATTAGTTCAACCATCATGGAATACAGTGTGGCAATTCCTCAAGGATCTAGAACTAGAAATATCATTTGATCCAGCAATCCCATTACTGAATATTTAACCAAAGGAGTATAAATCATTCTTTTATAAAGACACACGCACATGTATGTTTATTGCAGCACGGTTCACAATAGCGAAGACTTGGAACCAACTCAAATGCCCATCAATGATAGACTGGATAAAGAAAAGGTGGCACATATACACCATGAAATACTAAGCAGCCATGAAAAAGGATGAGTTCATGTCCTTTGCAGGGACATGGATGAAGCTGGAAACCATCATTCTCAGGAAACTGACACAGGAACAGAAAACCAAGCACCGAATGATCTCACTCATAAGTGGGTGTTGAATAATGAGAACACATGGACACAGGGAGGGGAACATCACACATCAGGGCCTGTCTGGGGGTGGGGGATTAGGGGAGGGATAGCATTAGGAGAAATACCTAATGTAGATGATGGGTTGATGGGTGCAGCAAGTCACTTTGGCACTTGTATACCGATGTAACAAACCTGCACGTTCTGCACATATACTCCAGAACTTAAAGTATGATTTAAAAAGAAAGGAAAGAAAGGCAAAATGACTTAATTTCCACTTTGAGAGTTTGAAATATTTAAGGCATATTGAAATGAAGGTATGCAGCAAAAAATAAAATTTGGGTCTACAACTTAGCAGAGATGTCAGAGCTGAAGATACCATTTTTGGGGGAGAAACACAAATTATTAGGATGACCAATTTTCTTTCTAAGGTAACTCTACTTTTCTTCTTTATTATATTTGTATTGATTTTTGGAACTAATATCTCATGAGTATTCTTCCAAACCTCTTGCATCCTTGCCTTGGCTTTTCTGCCTAGCAAAACGTACACCCTGAGATAAATGTTGCAATCTGCTTTCTCCACACCTACAATAGATGGCTGAAAACTACTGGTGGTATGGGGACATGGGGAAGAAGGGAACCCTGAAGGTCGATACCATTACAAATCCATGATCTGTAACCGCATCTGGATACTTAATGTCACTTGTCAATTTTCTCTCACCCTGAATTAGCTCCTTTTCTGGATCCTCTCAATGACTACTCCATTATCGTTACAGTTGACCCCTGAGCAACACAGGCATTAGGGACACTGGCCCCCTCCCCCACGCAGTTGAAAATCTGTGTATAAACAGTTCTTAGCAGCTGTGTTTTTCTTTCATATATATATTTTTAATATTTGTTGGCTCTTAAGATGAATAAAGTTTATATGTAAAAAAAAAAAAAGATCTGTGTATAACTTTTGACTCCTTGAAACGTCTACGAATAGCCTACTGTTGATCAGAAGCCTTACAGACAACATAAACAGTCGATTAACACATATTTTATATGTTTTATGCTTATCATATTACATAATACATATGTAAGGATATGTATTAGATCCTTACAATAAAGTAAGCTATAGGAAAGAAAATGTTATTAAGAAAATCATAACGAAGAGAAAATATATTTATTCCGAATTAAGTGAAAGTGGATCATTATAAAGGTCTTTATCCTTGTCTTCACACTGAGTAGGCTGAGGAGGAGGAGGAAGAGAAGTGGGGTTAGTCTTGCTATTTTAAGTGTGGCAGAGGTGGAAAAATATCCACATATAGGTGGACTTGCACAGTTCAAACCCATAAACCCATGTTGTTCAAGGGTCAATTGTGTTTTCACTCTATACAACCATAACTTCTTTACTCTTAGAAGAGAACCTCATACCCTACTTCATTAAAAAATGTCATTAGGCATGATGTAAAAATCTCTCCCTTCTACCTGTGAACATATCTACAGCCATGTTTTTCTTCATTTATTTTCTTCCTGTTTCAGAAGATACAACATTTCTCTCCCTTTCACACTATTCCATCTGCCAGTGCCATGATCACATTTACTTGTGCCTCCTCTGAGACCTGCCCTGTTCCATCATGTATATCTACCTTGCATGCAGCTTCAAATTATTTTTCTTTATTAGCTCCTTCTCTATGCCCTATACTTAAGTCTGCCTCTATCCAAAACAAATGGTTACTGTTCAATCTCTTTCCTACCCTTATCATCAGGTTCCTCAAAAGAGAAGCCTATATTTATGAACTCCACTTCCTTATCTTAACTTGGGATGCAGGGGTTCATATACTCCTTCAAATTATAAAAGGGGCTTCTATTTTTTCAAATGTGCATTTTTTTTCTTTTCCTGGGGAAGGAGTATAGATTTTATTCCTACTTTCAGCGTATAACCTTGTATCTCAATGTATAACCTTGGCTGCAAAGAATTAGCTAGTGGCACTTAATTTTATATGTTTGGGAACTTGATTTTGAAGCATGTAAAAGTTGTGTAAGTCTCAGTGTTTTAGAGCAACATTTTTCTCTGCACTGAAACCAGAATAATACTAGTTATAACCTGGCAGTTGCTTTATTCTCATGGAACATTCAGCTGATTTGTCACTCATTGCAATGAAAAACCTCTAGGTAGTAAGAAACCTATAACTAGCGTGGGACCTCAAAACTCAATGAAAAGAAAATCAGTAAATAAGTAAAATTGAAATAGTCCAGGAGTTTCAATTACTGTAATGTCTTTTCACCACCACAGAAATTGCAGGTATTCAAGCAGTTTGGAGCAGTTTCTGAAGTGCTTTTGCTGCATGTGGAATTTTCAATATTAAGCCTTGTGTATTTTGATACGTTCCCCTGTCTTTTAAAGGACAGTATACTTGAGCTGTATTAAAAAGACAAACAGCCAAATCCCAAAGTCATTCAAAGTGAATGGTGGGACAACGCAAACAGCCAATAGTGAGAACCAGAAAATTCCAGGCTCTTTTTCACCATTTTGGCTTTTATAATTTGCTTTAAAACTTTGTAAAAATATTTAAACAAGGAATAAAATGGAAGCATTTGAATTTTGCTTCCAAAAACCACATGACTTTATTTGTTAACTGGAATTATCAGAATGAGAAAAGCCAGAGGCAAGAAGAATATTTAAAAGCTGTTGAGTCTCTGTAATACACAATCTGAATGGAAGTGTTTAAAGATAACAGAGAAAAAAAACACAGTTGGTGATCAGGATCTTGAATTTTACAATTACTCTTAATACACCTGGGAATAATTTTTTTCTCCTTATAACTTTCATTCAAGTTTGCAAGGCTATTTTTTAAAGTACATTCAGTAAAACTAGTTAAAGGAAGAGTTTGCCTCGAGTAAAAAATTTCCATTAGGACCCATTAATATTTGATAAATGCTTCCAATTCAACAAACAAGTATCAACATGTAAAACATTTAAAGAATTATCCAGAATTGTGTCTGTGATGCATCAGATAAATAACTAAAAGACTTAGTGCCACCTCTATTGAGATGATATCTGTCTGGTGATTAACTGCTCTATAACCAATTCTTTTATCAGTCCACAGAAGAGAAAAGAGTTAAGTCCATGGAAGATAAAATCAATATTTGGAATAAAGTTTTGAATCAAAGAAACATTTAAAAAAGTTAAAGTGTTCACTAATTTTATAACTAATGAATTAAAAGATAATCTCATATTTACATCTAAATATAATTATTTGTTTTTTGTTAATTTTATTAAAGATTTTATAAAAATTATATTCGAAAAAAGGCAATGCTGGATTTGGTTAAAAGTAGCAATTCTTTTAAGGCTAAATAGTCACATCTTTATCAGACTGTACCCACACTGGAAAATGTGAATCATTATAGAGATTATGTCTCTATAATGAAAGTCTTTTCTTCAGTCACAATAGTAAGCAACTAATTTTGTTTTTTCTTTGAGACAGAGTTTCATTGCGTAGCCAGGCACCAGGCTGGAGTGCAGTGGCGCGATCTCGGCTCACTGCAACCTTCGCCTCCCGGGTTCAAGCAATTCTGCCTCAGCCTCCCGAGTAGCTGGGACTACAGGCATGTGCCACCACGCCCAGCTAATTTTTGTATTTTTAGTAGAGACGGGGTTTCACCATGTTGGCCAGGATGGTCTCGAACTCTTGACCTCGTGATCCTCCTGCCTCGGCTTCCTGAAGTGCTGGGATTACAGATGTAAGCCACCGTGCCCAGCCTCTGTTTTTGTTTTTTTTTTAATGTGCAATGCAATTTTATCAGTGTTACCAAATCTACACCTCAGTTCATAATATCAACAATAATTTATCCAAGTTTTTCTCATTCATTCATTATTTTGATGTACTCAAGAAATATTCATTGAATGATTACTAAGTGCTAGACTAAGTGCTTGGCACTAGGAAGACCAAAGTAATCCAGACAATGCCTTTGACTGCATGGAAATTATGTTTTGGTAAGAAAACTCCTTCAGATTCACCTCACTTACTATAGACATCTTTCCTGGTTTAGCACTGTTTATATATTGTCCAAACACAATATTGGATAAACAGAAATTCTCTTATTCTCATGTAGAAACTTACATGTGTGTGCATACACACACACACACACACACATATACATATATATATATATATATATTTTTTTTTTTTTGGTAAATTACATGTTTATGTTCCTAAAACTGGTATGTGGGTCATGGAAGGTGAGAAGCCAGGGGAAGGTAAATATCATGAATATGAGAAAATAAAGATTAGTCACCATAATTAAACATAGTGGCTGTATAACTCAAGCTCAGAAATGCCTAAATTAATTCTCTTAGAGGAATCATTGATCTGCGGAGAAAGAGAGGTAAGAATCAATGAGAGCCAGAATGAAACTAATAATACAGTAATGAATGTAACAGTAATGAAAATAATACGGGTTTCTGGGAGCTGAAATACACAAGCTTTGGTTTGTTCACTTTTGAAATTAAGAGCAGGAGGCAAAATGTTACCAAATAACACTGACATTTAAGGCAAGGAGAGAGAAATATGTGGCAGATACATAGGAAAGGAAAGTGGGTAAAAGGAGTTAGGAAAGATAAAGAGGCAAATACACCTTTGATGTCATTCCCAGTCTCTTCATGGGCGACATTTCACCAATTACCCTCTAGTTCTTCCAGTCTTGCCTGTCTAATGTCTCCTTCCCCTCTGCTACCAAAATGCTCAAACTTCTACTATCCTGAGAATCTTCTGACAATTTTTCATATCATATTGGATTATAAACCCCCTCTCCTTTCTGCTTTTGCCAACCATATGAAAATAGTCAGCATTTGCTCCGTCTAGTGCCCCAACACCATCTACTATAGCAGCTTTTGCAATCTGGTTTCTACTCCTGTCATTCTATGGAAACTGCTTTCTTGAAGGTTATCCACACCACCTAATTGCCAGAACCACAGCCCTTAGTCCTTATTCTCATTCTTGTTCAGCAGAGGGCAACTATTTCATATCCAGAAAGGTAGTTAACTACCTTTTTCTTGAAACTTAAACTTACTTTGGACTCTTTAACAGTGTTCTGGTTGATTACATACCTGTCTGAGGCACACTGCAGTGCATAGTGCACGTTTTGAAGTCTGATAGGGTCTGAGTCTGAATCCCAGCTCTGACTTTGGGCAAAGTTCATGTCTTTTCAGAGTCTATTTTTTCCGTTGGTGACTGAAACACCACCACTGACCAGACTGAATTGTGAGGATCAAATGAAATAATGTAAAGTGTCTAAGACAGTGTTTGCATACAGTTGGTATTCAAAGTGTCTTTTTCCCCTCCCTCCCTTTTCTGCTTTCTCAGTATTCTTCAGGCATCCTTGGCCTTGATCCAGCTGTCCCACAAAGTTCTGTCCCATCTTAACTCTGCACTTAACATCCTTTACATCTGCCATCTCATCCATCCCAATGCTGATACCAAAATCTAGGTATCTGATTTTCAACACCATTCTTCAGCTCCAGTTCCACATTTTCAACTCCTGTTTAGGGAGCCACGGAACTGATAATCTGCCTAAATCTTAAATTGAACAGGAAGTCCCAGCACTTGCAAAACAGGTATAAAACAAAATGCATTGCCCGCTGCGGTGGCTCACACTTGTAATCCCAGCACTTTGGGAGGCTGAGGTGGACAGATCACCTAAGGTCAGGAGTTTGAGACCAACCTGGCCAACATGTTGAAACCCCGTCTCTACCCAGCTACTTGGGAGGCTGAGGCAGGAGAATTGCTTGAACCTGGGAGGCAGGGGTTGCAGTGAGCTGAGATCGTGCCATTGCACTCTAGCCTGGGCCACAAGAGCAGAACTCTGTCTCAAACAAACAAAACCAAATGCATCATCTCTTTCAATTAGTTCTTCCTACCGACTTCCCAGAAGGCATCAGTATCTTTGCAGCCATCTGCCCTGATATCTTAAAATTATGTTTGACTTTCTCCAACTCTGCTAAACCTTGTAGATTCTAGAGCTGTAGTGTTTCTCATCATTTGTCTCTCCCTTTTCATTTCATTGCCTCATTGCTTTTTGTTTAACTGGTCTGTTACTAGTAGAGGCTTTGAGAAAATCAATTCCATAAAAGGTGGGAGCAAGATCCAGAATGCAAAGGATTAATGAGAAGCACTGGAATCACTGAGAGTAGACAAGCTCTTCAAGAAGTTTGGTAGGTAAGTGGATAATAGCCTGAGGTAAAGAACAAAGGATAGGTGTATTTGTTTTACCTGTTTTGATTTTTTTAAATTTAAAGATGAATAGGCTGGGCATGGTGGCTCATGCCTATAATCCCAGCACTTTGGGAGGCCAAGGCGGGAGAATTGCTTGCGTTCAGGAGTTCGAGACCAGCCTGGTCAACAAAGTGAGACCCCCCATCTCTACACAAATTTTTTTAAAAAGCTGAGCATGGTGGTGCACGCCTATGGTCCCAGCTACACAGGAGACTGAGGCAGGAGGACCACTTGAACTCAGGAGGTTAAGGCTGCAGTGAGCTGTGACTGTGCCACTGAACTTTAGCTTGGGTAACAGAGTGAGACCCTGCCTCAAAAGGAAAAAAAAAAAATAAAGATGAGTCAGTCCCTAAAAATTTTAAGTATAGTGAGACAGGCATACATTAATCAAGTAATCATACAATTAAACATAAAACTGAAAACAGGATAAGAGCTAAGAAAGAAAAGTATATAGTGTTGTGAGGGCCTATATATAGAGATACTTGATCTAGTCAGGGAAGTCAGCAAAAGTTTCTTGAGGAGGAGACACTTCCTCAAGTTCTGAAAGATGAAGAGGAATTAACCAAGGGAAGAGAGAAGATAACATTCTAGACCTGTGTCCTATGGTGATAAAGATTATGATGAGAAAGATATGAAAGAAGGTCAGAGTGACAGGAATGTGGAGAACAAGGTAGGATGGTATGAAATGAGGCTGGAGAAGAAGGAATAGACCACAGGGGTATGTAGAACAGCCTGGCCAACATGGTGAAACCCTGCCTCTACTAAAAATAGAAAAATTAGCTGGATGTGGTGGCACACACCTGTAGTCCCAGCTACTCGTGAGGCTGAGGCACAAGAATTGCTTGAACATGGGAGGCAGAGGTTGCAGTGAGCCAAGATCATGCTACTGCACTCCAGCCTGGGCAACAGAGTGAGACTGTCTCAAAACAAACAAAAATCTATCTCTACAATAGACCCAACCTTTCCTTCTAGTTACCTTGGTTTCTTTCCTTTTTTTTTTTTTTTTTTTTTTTTTGAGACAGAGTCTCACTCGGTCACCCACGCTGGAGTGCAGTGGCACGATCTCGGCTCACTGTAACCTCTGCCTCCCAGGTTCAAGCAATTCTCTTGCTCAGCCTCCCGAATAGCTGAGATTACAGGTGCACACCACCATAACTGGCTAATTTGCGTATTTTTAATAGAAGATGGGGTTTCACCATGTTCGCCAGGTTGGTCTTAAACTCCTGACTTCAGGTGATCTGCCCACCTCAGCCTCCCAAAGTGCTGAGATTACAGGCGGGAGCCACTGTCCCAGGATCATTTTTAATGAGAGAAAAAAAAATAGAAAATAAAAAAGGAAAATGGATTGGGTGTCCTTATATAAGGACAAGGTGGGAGGATTGCTTGAGCTCAGGAGTTCAAGACCAGCCTGGGCAACATGGTGAAACCCTATCTCTACAAAAAACAAAACAAAACAAAACAAAAAAAACACAAAAATTAGCTGAGCATAGTGGCATGTGCCTATAGTCCCAGCTACTTGGGAGGTTGAGGTGGGAGGATTGCTTGAGCCTGGGAGGCAGAGGTTGCAGTGAGCTGAGATTCTGCCACTGCACTCCAGCCTGGGTGACAGATAACCTGTCTAAAAAAAAATTACATAAATTAAAATTGCATTTAATTTTATCTTAGGCACAAAGTGAATGTCCCCAAATTTGAAAAACCAAGAGGCATGTGAGGCTACTCTATTAAAGTACTTCTAAGAGAAACAAAAAAAGTAGACAAGAAGAATATACTTATTAAGAAGTATGTCATTATTAACTTTCCATCTCAGAACTACTATCTAGAAAACTGAGATAAAAACTTTGATTATAAGAGACTATGACAGCCAAATAAAATAAAATGTTTTTCTTATAACAGATGGTTTATGTCCTGTTAATGTTTGCATTTAGTGCTTTAGGTTTACCCATTAATAAGGAAGCAGAGATGCTTTCCACTGATATTTCTAATTCAAAAGAAAAAAGTTCTTTGTAATTCACTTTGTGGTGATATATTACACATAGATTTGCTTAAAGGGCTGGGCTACAGAGACTTTACAACTTTATATCTAATTCCTGTTTGTGACAGATCTATAGAACTGCTTAGCAGATGAATATTGGAAAAGTTTTTCTTCATCATTGTTGCTATGTAACAATTCTATCAAAATGGTGTCTCCAGCTTTTTTTCAATACTCTTAAGACTGAAATGTAATCAACTACATCCACACACAATGTTTATCACACCCTTGTAGTGCAGAACCCTGATGCTGAGGTAACGGTGCCCTTAAGCTTCATGCTTCCTAGCTCTCAGGGAGCTCAGTCAGGATGTGATGACGGCACTGGCAGATCTAGGGACTGGCTCCTAAAATCAGGGCTGTGAGAGGCCAAGGGCCAACTGCTGCTAACTGCCGTCATCACCACCACTGCTGCTGCTTGGGATGGGGAAGCTGGAGTGCATATCTTTTTGTTCAGGATCCTTGGTGACTTTTAATGTGGAGTATGGCCTGAAGGTGGGGACACTCAACTACTTATGAATAAAAAAAAGAGTAGGATTATAAAACTGCCAAAGATATAGGAAATTCTGTGGGGAAAATTACTGTAGAAATTTAGCTTTGATTAAAAATTTAAACAAGTATTATTTCTTTAGAAAGGTATCTAGATTCCCATATAGCTCTGTTGGCTGAGAGTAAAGTTATTTCAATGTAAGAATATGTTTTTCTTACATAAACTCTCAGCAATAAGTATGGGAACGTATAGAAATAATATAATTATTGTTTAATCCTCAGTAGACAGGTAAATACTTAAGCTTCACAATAACAAAGGTGATAGGATAGTAAATATCATAAGATAAACAAATTCAAGATTTATATAAGCAAGAAACAAAAAATGAATTTTATGGATACCGAGGAGTCCAAAAGAATACCACTAGCTACTGTTCAGACATTTTATAGTTTTCAAATTGAACACTATGAACACCACGACCTTTGTTTTTAGCGCATAAGTACTCATTTTGCATGTGCAGCAGAAATTCCTAAAACACAAATTGATGTTACAAGTCCATGAAAGTCTAAAATCAATTAGAACAGGCATATTTAAGTTTTGGGGAAACTGCATATATAAGCCTTTAAAATGACTACTGAGTGTGAAGCAAGATGAGATAACTTGCAAAGTTCAATCTCTGGATCCCTGATACATTGCTAGCAGAAATGTAAAATGATACAACCACTGTGGAAAACACTTTGGCAGTTCTTTAAAAGGTTAAACAGAGTTATTATATGACCCAGCAATTCTACTCCTAGGTATATACCTAAGAGAACATAGAACATATGCTCACACAAAAAATCTGTACACTAATGTTTATAGAACTGTTATCCACTAAATAGCAAAAATTGGAAGTAACCCAAATGTTTGTCAACTGATGAATAAACAAATGTGGTATATCCATACAATGGAATATTATTTGGTCATAAAAAGGAATGAAGTACTGTTACATGCTACAAAATGGATCAATCTTGAAAACATGTTAAGTGAAAGAAGCCAGATACAAAAGGCCATATATGATTCCATTTATATGAAAAGTTCGGAAATAGATAAATCTGTCTAGACAGAGATTGGGACTGAACTAATAGATAGGAGGTTTCTTTTTGGGGTAACAGAAATGTTCTGGAATTAGATAGTGGTGATGGGTGTATAACATACAGAATATACTAAAAACCAGTGAATTGTATGTTTTGTGTATTTTAAAATGAATTGTATATGAATTTTATCTCAACAGTTCAATTAAATATAAAAATTCCATAATTATAAGGAAATATAAAAAAGCAATTTCAATGATCTTTTAATATGGTCTCAGATATCCAAAATTAAATTTGGACTGTTAAGGGAAGGAGTTGGGAATACTTGTAAGCAATAAATTTCTAAGGAACCATCTCTTTGTTTTTCATGGTGTGTTCACAATTTTTTCTGAGGAAATTAGTGATAGGCAGGCTTTAAAAAAACAGCCTGCTGAGGCAAAAAGCCTTAGCCACATCTTTCCATTCAGGTCTGGTAACCCTAGGGAAGTGACTCTCTAGAGTATCTATCTGTATGATGGTTACCTAAAGTGGCTGCCCATGTCCAGTGATGGCTTTTGTTTAGTGATCATGGTCAAGTTGAGCTTGTTTAAATAACATTTCCCAGGACTTATATGCTACTCCCTGAACGACAGGAATACTCAAAGCTTTTAGAGGGAATAAACTATTGCATGGTCTCTGCCTAGGAAGGAGGCCACAGTTCACTGGAAACAGCCAGTTTAGATAAATAAAATGAAAACAGACATTTTTAGAGATAGTCTTGAAAGCTTTCCATTAATGAACATCAAGGGCATAGAACTAGGAATAGCATATATCCACGTTAAGACTACTACAAGTCACTTTATCCTCTATCCTTTCTGAGTAATACGAAGTATTTATCTCCTTCATTGGATAACCAAATAATTCACACAGAACACAACACATACCTCTCTCGCTGGCCACCAAGAGACATCTGACTCCTATGCTACAATGAACCACAGACCATCAGAATACAAACTAGTGGCCTATTTACAAAGCTTTTATATTCAACTTGGGTGGAAAAGTTACATTTTGAGTATAAGCACTCTTGAGGAAAATTTCTGGCATATGGGCTGCACATGAAGGAAATCAGGCCAGTTAAGCTGCTTCTCTATAGCCTTCTATATGTCTTCTCTTTGGCTGCCAGTTTTGGTCTGGACGTTTCCCTATATTTCTCAGTTTTAAGTCACCATTGGCACAGTCCGCTCTTGTGTTACAGACTCAAATATACTGACAGAGGTCACAGAAGACTGGGGAAGACTAAGAGCAAAAGGAAGAGGGAAGGAGTAAATGGGACAGAAGCTGAGCAGTGTGTTCTATGGCTAGAAAATCTCAAAATACCAGTTAAATCTCAAAGAAGCTGTTCTGAATACTGTGACCATGATGAAAAGTGATTCTTTACTTTCTGGTTTCCTATATTGTGGATAACATGGAATTATGAGGAATATAAAAACAAATATGATATACTTTGATACCACATCATAAAATCTAATTTTACGTAATTCATTCTTGTCCTTTTTTTGTTTTTTGAGACGGAGTCTCGCTCTGTCGCCAGGCTAGGGTGCAGTGGCACGATCTTGGCTCACTGCAACCTCTGACTCCCTTGTTCTCCCGTTCCAGCCTTCCGAGTAGCTGGGATTATGGGCATGCAACACCACGCCCAGCTAATTTTTGTATTTTTAGTAGAGACAGGGTTTTACCATGTTGGCCAGGATGATCTCGATCTCCTGACCTCGTGATACACCCACCTTGGCCTCCCAAAGTGCTGGGATTACAAGCATGAGCCACCGCACCCGGACTTTTGTCCTTTCTAACTTCAAAATATATAAATACATTAATAAGCTTTACACAGTAGAGTACATAGCTACTAAAATATTTATAGAAGACTATATTTTGAGACACAGTCTCACTCTGTCGCCCAGGCTGGAGTGCAGTGGCACCATCTCAGCTCACTGCAACCTTCGCCTCTTAGGTTCAAGTGATTCTCCTGCCTCAGCCTCCAGAGTAGCTGGAACTACAGGCATGTGCCACCATGCCCGGCTAACTTTTGTATTTTTACTAGAGATGAGGTTTCACCATGTTGGCTAGGCTGGTCATGAACTCGTGACCTCATCTGCCTGCCTCAGCCTCCCGAAGTCTTGGGATTACAGGCATGAGCCACTGCACCTGGCCTATAGAAGACTTAGCTATATATATTTATACACGTTTTTAGTAAAGTCATGCATCAAAGATTATGGAGAGAGTCTAATATCTCACTATGGCATAGTTAGTTGAGAAAATCAGGTTCAACTTTGTATTATTTCACTATATGGTACCTTTTCCGGGAAAACAAATCAGATATAAGAGTAAAGTCTAGTAAATTTCAACTAAGATGCAAAATTACAACCAAGTACTAAAGCAATAAATCTGAGCAATTATCAGGTTGTTTTATTGCATTTCTAATGAGTTCTTTGAAAAAAAAGATCAGTCAATTATCACCATTACAGATGCTTTTCTATATGTAAGGAGTGCTTGAGAGTTTAATTATAACATTTATTAAATAAGAATGAGAGGACATTTTTAAAGGAATTAAAGGAACATTAATTCCTTCATAAATGTATAATGCTTAAGCTCTGCTTTAAAAGGTCTTTCCAGCTGGGCACAGTGGCTCATGCCGGTAATCCCAGCACTTTGGGAGGGCGAGGTGGGTGGATTACGAGGTCAGGAGATCAAGACCATCCTGGCCAATATGGTGAAACCCTGTCTCTACTAAAAATACAAAAAATTAGCTGGGCATGGCGGTGTGTGCCTATAGTCCCAGCTACTCGGGAGGCTGAGACAGGAGAATTGCTTGAACCTGGGAGGCATAGGCTGCAGTGAGCTGAGATTGCACCACTGCACTCCAGCCTGGGCAACAGAGTGAGACTCCATCTCAAAAAAAAAAAGGTCTTTCTTCCATGTGCTCTTGGGTAACCACTTAGGGTCTGAAGTCTTAGTATAAGTATCAATAAATGTTGCAATCACAATAGTAATTCAAGTACTATGGAATCAGTGAGAAACGTAAATAAAGTGGAAATGGGTCATGATGTATTTTCACATGGGATGCATTTCACTGAGTGTGCAATGATCAACTGTACCAACTCTATTTGATCAGATTTTTTCTGAGATATGCAAATACAATTTCCATCAGTATACATTGATAAATTACACGTTATGGTCCAAATTATTATTTGAGATAGAGTGTTGCTCTGTCACCCAGGCTTGAGTGTAGTGGCACGATTACGGCTCACTGCAGCCTTGATCTCCTTGGCTCAAGCGATCCTCCCACCTCAGTTTCCCTAGTAGCTAGGACTACAGATATGTGCCACCATGCCTACCTAATGTTTTTATTTTTTGTAGAGACAGGGTCTCACTATGTTGCCCAGGCTGGTCTTGAACACATGGGCTCAAGCAATTCTCCTTCCTTGGCCTCCCAAAATGCCGGGATTATAGGCATGAGCCACTGCACCTGGCACAGATGTAGAAAATGTTAATACCTCTGTGAAAGTACAATGAAAGCCACCAGGAGAAGATGACTTGCTACCAAAACAGCTTATTTACTTTTGGTTTGAAAATTCAAGACTCAGTTTTATTTATGTTGTTCTGGACTATCATGTTTTGGTCAAAATGTTGATTTTTTTTCCCCCCTTTAACAACAGTTAGACTTGAGGCAGTTTAGCAACCAACTAACATATAATATATAGGTGTATGTATGTATCCTCTTCTAAGAATTCACATGAGAAATCCTGAAAACAGCTTTCATGGATTAAACAAATGCTATGATAGTAATAATAAAACTTAGCAATATTTATACATAAAGAATACTACTACTGAACATATTATCTTATATTCATCTTCAGTGACTACAACTGCCACTAGCTATAGAGACTCATAAGCAGTTTGTTTTTAAACATGAATTCCAGAAATTTCTACAAATTGTTACTTAAAATTTCCATTGGAAATTTGAGAGTAGATGTGAAGGTTTTCTGAATTATAGGATAATTATTTTTTAAAAAAAGACATATTCCCATATATGCCTATAGTCATTGTTAGTGGCAACAGGCTAAAAGGCTGAAAGGTGAGGTTACTTCTCCACAAATATGTGTGTGTATTTCCTCCTTTTCTTTATATGTGCACGTCTCTGGGTGTCTAAAATCTCTATATTTTTCACAGCTTTTTATCCAACGCTGGCCCTTATGCCTGCTTTTTCTTCCCCCAATGACAAAATGCCTTCTCTAAAAAGTAACTGTGAAACTGTAAGGGGGAGAAAGGGGTGGAAATACACATTAGAGAATAATTATACTTTGTAGACGTCAAAGGAGTTTTAGCATGATGAATATATATATTTTAATTTTATCCCTAACTTGCACAGTAGTATTTGCTATAAAAAGGTGACAAATCGACAAAGCTGGAGATAAAAAAAATCTATCAGTTGAGCCACAGATTTCCAGTGGGGGCAGAAATATGAAAAGCTAAAGAGGAATTTCTGAAAAAAGAGGAAACAGGAAAATAATACAGGGCAGAAGACAGAAGTCTTAGAAGCTGATGATCAAAAGAATAGGGAGATTCAGCTAGTGAAGATACAGAATGTGCAAATGCAGAATGAAAAGGATCTGCAAGAAAGGCCTAGAGCAGAAGTTAGAATTATGAGAAAAACAAGATTTCAAAGGCAAAAACCTAGGAAATACCATTTGTCTTGGTGTCTATAGTGACCAAAGATTTTTAAAGAAGCCAAAAGGGCCCTAACTGGGGAAGATTTTAGTTGTTCAGTTGACCAATGACTAGGAGAAGGAAGGTTAGATCTAGTGGTAGGGAATAGGGCATAATAAAAGAGAGGAGGGGTGCAAGGTGAATTACAAAAGCAAATAGTGTTTACTGCTACAACTTCCAGATTGATTGCCCAATATGAAACATGCGATACACTACACTAAAATGTGTGCAATTTGTTTCATGAGTTCAATTAAAGCACTATTTTTATGCGTCACTGAGTCTTGAAATAAGAGGTTCCCTATATCATATCCAAAGTTAAAGAATTTAAATTGCATAAAAGGACTAGCAAAGCTTTCAGTATTTTGTGCCACATGGATGCCTCTATTAAAATCAAACACTGGAGAGGTTTATTTTTGTATGGAATAATCATATGAAATTTTAATGGTAGACTTTATTATTTCATTTTCCATACTTTTTCAGTTCTTTGCTATATATTTTAGATAAGATGTGGCAAAAATTTAATCCAAAAACAGTAGGACTTAATGTGTCCTCAGTAAGCAGTGCTCATGATGATATCTTCAGTAAGTGGCTTAGAAAGCAAGATTCTGAGATTACTGCTGGGCCTAGGCCTCTGAATTGTCAACCCAAAAAAGTTACTTCTCCCTTTAGCGTAAGGAATTGCAGAGTACAGCAAGTTGTTTATAAGGATTTATTAGCAGGCATATGATATGGTGGGTAAGCAGAGATACTGGTATTTTCTTTGCCAATGACCAAAATATTCGCAAATTTCATAAAATGGAAAGAACTTTCTAAAAAATTAATAAGATCTGTTTCACAAATTACCAATTCAGCTGGAACACTAAATAGTAAAAATGACAAAAGA
Source organism: Cacajao melanocephalus (assembly GCA_963573385.1). Classification (NCBI taxonomy): domain Eukaryota; kingdom Metazoa; phylum Chordata; class Mammalia; order Primates; family Pitheciidae; genus Cacajao; species Cacajao melanocephalus. The sequence goes on from CAUYLG010054428.1 coordinate 17,133, forward strand.
TTTGTTCTTATGGTTGATAAAAAATTTATATTAGGGCATTCAAGTAAAGTTATTTTCTGTGTTCTGATTTAATGAATCATGTGAGTTGTATCTGGTTGGGTGACACAGATTCTGGCTCACTGAAGCCTACTCTAATGCTTCTCAGCACAGCCTTCCTTGGGACAGTAAAGCCAGAATAACATGTCAGGCTGAAGTAATAGCAAAGAAAGAGAAAGCAGGGCTGAAGAGGCTATGAGATTGATTCATAACACTTTTTGACTTGTGAGTGTCTGGTAAGTTTTCAATGTCCTATGGGCTTCAATGACCTCTAACAGGCACCAAGCAGCAAGAGTAATGCAATAATGAATGATCCTCAAAAGAAGAATTTTATAATTCAACCTGAAAAACACTACACTTACTAAATAGTTTTAACCTTATTGATAAATAGCCTTAGAAACCACTAGTGGTTTCTTAAAAGCTGAATGAGTATTAAATGTTTTATGTATGCTTTTGTAGTAAGCATCTAGTTTAGTTCCTTTAAATCTGTCAGATTTTAAAAATGTACATTAATTGGAAAAACTTTTTGATGCTAATAAGGTATATGTTGAAAAACAAAATACTATTAGATTTGTAAAAATACAGATGTAAAATAAGGAAGCCCATTCAATGTTAATAAAATGGACTACTAAAAATGAAACTAAAAGACTATTCTGTATATACCCCAAATGGGGATGTTTGTCTCTTTCAAAGATGATAACAGGCTGAGTGTGGCGGCTCACGCCTATAATCCTAGCACTTTGGGAGGTAGAGGCAGGTGGATCTCTGAGTCCAGAAGTTCTAGTCAAGCCTGGGCAATATAGCGAGTCACTGTCTCTACAAAAAAATACAAAAATTAGCCAGGCCTTGGGGGCGTGTGCCTGTAGTCCCAGCCACTTGAGAGGCCGAGGTGGGAGAATAGCTTGAGCCTGGGAGGCAGAAGTTGCAGTGAGCCAAGATCACGCCACTCCACTCCAGCCTGGTCGACAGAGTGAGACACTGTATTAAAAAAAAAAAAAAAAAAAAAAAGATGAAAACAAACAGTGTTTGTAAAGAATAAGGTATTCAGAAAAAAAGATAGTAAAAAATACAAAGAGAATAATTACCTACCACTTTATATAAAAATAGTTTTATTACATAGGAAAGGAAAATAAGGCACGAAATAGAGAAATGATGTTTTCCAAGGCAGTTTACAAAAATCAGTGCATCACTTTGTTTTTCCCTCATCAGTATTCTTCACATTCAGTATTTAGAGTTAAAATCTGAGAGAGTACTTACAATGACAGCAACACCATAGCAATTAAAGTCCATTCCGCAGGTTTGTGTATAATATTTCTATTTGTTAACCTGAAACGTAGATAAAATTTATCCAAGGAGTGTTACCTTTAAATAAATAAACTTTCTGTTTCTTTCTAGATAACATCAGATTTATAATAATGTGCCGAAGAAGCACTATTTTTTAAAAAAATACTTGTTATATTTGACAGAAAAGAGTCAATAGCATAATAATGTGGCTCAATAGTCACTATCCGATAATGGCCATCTCAAAAGAAAGTGTTCCAGCCCCACTTTTATATGTTTTTGATAATATTACTACTAGAAAAGATGAGAATATAGGAACAACATGGGAAACTGTATTGCTTAAAACACATACACTCCCAACACATATACTCATAATATTCTCTATGCTTTTCCCTAACCAAGCAATTTCTCTTCTTTTCTTTTCCTTTCATATTTTTTCTTTTTCTTTCCTCCGTCTCTCTCTCTCTTTTTTTTTTTTTTTTTAAAGAAACAGGGTCTTGCTATGTTGCCTGGGCTGGGGTGCAGTGGCTCTTCACAGGCACAATCAGTGCACTGTAGCCTTGAACTCCTGGGCTCAAGAGATCCTCCTGACTCAGCCTCTTGAATAGCTGGGATTACAGATACATGCTGCCGCATTTGGCTTAAGGTAAGCAATTTCTGATTTTATTTTTACTTCATCTTCTGTACCCTTCCATCTGGTGCTAGGTTGGTAGGCAATTAAGGGATGCTATAATCCATAATTTACAGAAATTAGAGTTGGCCTAAGAATAGGTCTTTATTAAAGAAAACTTAAGTTTAAAAAACAATAAATTTTATCACTTAGCCATAAATGGCAACAAAAAACTCTACAGTCATCTTGGTTTCTCAGAAAGAATTTAGAAAGATCACTCTAAATTTAAAAATTATGTAAATCAATAAGAAAATGTCAGCCAAATAAATGGGGCGAAGGATATGAACAGGGAATTTATATGGGAGGAAATTTGAAATGGCCAATAAACATTTGAAAAGGAGCTCATTCTCACCAAAAATTTGAGAAATTAATATAAAGACAATAATTCACTCCATCTACCTGGAAAAATGAAAGACTGACAATACCAAGGGTTGGCGAGGACAGGAAGAAATAGTACCTTTAACACACTGTTGATGTGAGCAATTGAATGACAATTTGGCAATATCTAATAAAGTTGAAAATGCATATAAACAGCCTAGCTATTTATATGCTTCTAGATACAAAGCCTAAAAATGCTTTTACTTATACATAAATAAATGTGTATGAAGGTTGTTAATGCAAGTCTGCTTGTAATAGAGAGAAAAAGAAACTGTGGCATATTTATAAAATATTAAATAGCTGTTAAAATGAAGCTGTTAAGATGTACACATTTTGCTTATAATTTTGAATGAAAGCAAACATGGTATGCATTTTTTTTTTTTTTTTTTAACAGAGTCTCACTCTGTTGCCCAGGCTGGAGTGCAGTGGCATACTCTTGGTTCACTGCAACCTCCACCTCCCAGGTTCAAGCAATTCTGCCTCAGCCTCCCTTGTAATCCTAAGTAGCTGGCATTACAGGTACAGGCCACGATGCCTAATTTTTGTATTTTTGTAGAGATGGGGTTTCACTATGTTGCCCATGCCAGTCTCTAATTTCTGGCCTTAAGTAATCCACCCTCCTCGACCTCCCAAAGTGCTGGGATTACAGGCATGAGCCACCATGCCCAGCTAGTATGGCATTATTTATATAAATCAAGAACAGACTAAATATTAAATATTGTTTATGGCAGTAAATGTATAAAAACAAAGACTAGAAGGATATATATCTACTTCACAGTACCAGTCCTTCTAGGGAGGAATGGAGAATGGATTGGGAAAGGGAACAAAGGGGACTGACTTCACGCCCTCCTCCTTCTGCTTTGCATCAGCTGTTCTGTCCATCTGAAACAATCTCTGCCCGGTAAGTTTCCTTATGTCATCTTTGCAATAAGGCCTATCTGGATCATAGTATTAAAAAGTACAACTTGCCCTCTACCTCCCAAACCCAATACTTGTGACCTCCTTATTCTGCTATATGTTTTTCTTTTTTTTATACCACTTATTGCCTTCTAATATATAATTACTGTTTATTTTCTGTTTTCTCTTGTCAGAGGCCAAGAGTCTTTGTGTACTTAACTATTTATTCCAAGTTTCCAGAACAAGAGGCTGGCAGTCAGTAGGCATTCAATTAATATTTTTTGAATAAATTAACCTATAATGTTTTATTTTATTTTAAAATACATATCTGAATCAAATTTTAGAAAATATTAAAGTCTATTAATTCTGAGTGGAGAATGTATATTGTTATATTAATCTGAATTTTCCCTATTCTCCAAAATTAAAAAAAGTATAGATGATATAAAAATGAAGTACAGTGTATAATGGTTACAGTCTGAGAGACAGGGGTTTAATACCCAGATCTGTCCTCAGTAGTGTTTTATTTTGGACATGATGTTTGATGACTATGAAACTTAATTTTGTAAAATAAGGACAATAATATCACCTCATAAATTAGTTCTTGTGAGGATTAACTGCACAAAAGACAGCCATACTGCCAAATCCAACAGACATTTCCATTTCTCAACCCTCATCTTAATCTGTCCATCATTTGACAATCACTCCCTTCTCCAGGAAACATTTTCTTCACCTGGTTTTCACTTGCCTGATTCCCCCATCTTTCATGAGCACTCTCCTTAGACCTTTCAATATTAAGGCCTCTGGCCTTAGGTCTCTTCTCTCCTATATAAACAAACACTCTTATCCAATCTTATGACTTTAAATATTAGAAACCATGTGCTGACAACTTCAAATTTATTACCTCTAGCCTGGACCTCCTCCTTGAATTCCAGATTTTTATATCTAATGGTCCACTTGACACTTCTACTTGGATGTCTAACAGGCATCTCAAAATTTGGCAGAGGCAAAATTGGGCTCTTCATCTTTCCTCCAAAACTAGGTAGGACCTGTGGACACTCCCATCTCAGTAAATGGCTTACCTTATCCTTCCAGAATCCATTTGCTCAGGCCACAAATCTTGTGATTAAACTTGACTCTCTCACATCCCACGTCCAGCCAGTCACCAAATCTAATGATTCTACCTTTGAAATAGGATCTGATAACTTCTTATTACCTCCACTACTTTCTCTTCAGCCATACCATTTCTTACCTAGATTATGAAAATAGCCCTGGCTATTAACAGCTGTATTGGTCTCTCTGCCTCTACCCATCTGTTGTAATTATCAACTGGGCAGCCAAAATGATGCTGTTAAAAATGTGTGTTAAACCATGTCATTCCTCTGTTCAGAATCTACCAATTGCCCTCCATCTCACTCAGAGTAAAGGTCAATGAATGATCACAGATATAAGGCCTATGCAGTCTGTACTACACCCAACCCCAATCCCATCCTTTTCTGACCACATCTCTCTCCACTTTTGCTTCTGCTCATTCATTTCTCTAGTCTCACCAGCAACCTAAAATTCTGCAAATATACCAGGCCTGCTCCTGCTTTAGAGTCTTTGCACCTGCTATTCCCTGTCTGCTATAGTTTCATGGACAGCAACACAGCTTGCTCCCTCACCTCCTTTTAGGTTTTTACACAAATGATGTCTTCTCAATGAGGTCTTCCCTAACCAGCCTATTTAAAAGTGCAACTTTCTTCCTCCTTAGTACCATCCAATTTCCCTGCTTCTGGGGTGAGAAGAAGAAGAATGGACAGGGAAAAGGAAAAGGGCATATTTATGTATTCCTTCTATCAGAATGTTAGTTCCATGAGTGTAGGGATCTGTCTGTTTTGTTCACTGATGTACCTGTAGCAAATAAAACAGTATCTAGCATATAGCCAAAGGAGCTTGCTCAAAGAAGGATACGCATATAAAAATAAAATGTCAAAAGTATAGAATTTCCTTTTCTGGCTGGGCACAGTGGCTCACATCTGTAATCCCAACACTTTGGGAGGCTGAGGTGGGTGGATCATAAGGTCAGAAGTTCAAGACCAGTAGTCTTTAGTAGAGACGGGTGAAATCCCGTCTCTACTAAAAATACAAAAAATTAGCTGGGTGTGGTAGCACATGCCTGTAATCCCAGCTACTCGGGAGCCTGAGGCAGGAGAATCATTGGACCCCGGAGGTGGAGGTTGCAGTGAGGTGAGATCACCCCACTGCACTCCTGCCTGGGTGACAGAGCAAGACTCCATCTCAAAAAAAAAGAAAAAAAAAGTATTTCCTTTTTATTGCACTCAAATCTCCTAGAGTTAAGACAGATTTAAGATTTCATAATTCACTTATATATTCACCAAAAATGTTAGAGTGTCTGCTGTATTATCACTGTTCCAGGCACTGGAGAGAACACAAGTAAGGTTTTGCTTTCACTTCAAAGTACGTCTAGAAGCAGACTAGCAAAATTTTACCTGTTTTCATGTTCTTCCTATTGCTGAACCAAAATAATTTCTAGCACAGATGCTAAATGAATATATTTACTATTGTTTGAGTGACAATTCAAAAGAGAAATAGTAATATTTGATAGAAAACATTTAAAAAGCAGAGATTTTTCAGGCCAGGCATGGTGGCTCATGCCTGTAATCCCAGCACTTTGGGAGGCTGAGGGAGGTGGATCGCTTGAGCTCAGAAGTTTGAGACCAGCCTGGGCAACATGGTGAAACCTCATCTCTACAAAAAATACAAAAATTGGCTGGGCATGATGGTATGCACCTGCAGTCCCAAATACTCAGGAGGCTAAGGTGGGACGACTGCTTGAGCCTGGGAGGCAGAGGGTTCAGTGAGTTGAGATCACAACACTGCAGTCCAGCCTAGGTGACAGAGTAAGACTCTGTCTCAAAAGTAAACATAAATAAAAAGCAGATATTTTCAAAACACAGTTTGAAATTCATACAGATTAAAATACCTTGATTCATCACTGATGAAATTTAAAATGGACTTTTCTGTCAAAATATAATTTTAATTCAAATCTAATTTAGAAAAATATGTTTATTCAACAGTGAATCATTACCAAGCAGATTCTGATGGAACCTGCTTTACACTATGACAGGCAAACCAATGTAACATTCTAGATAGCAGATTTGTAATGCAATTCAGTGGAAAGGACAGCTCTATTCACTGGGGAAATTCTACAAAGAGCCGAAAAAGCTGCTTTATGTTTAGGTCCCAAAATAGGCTCTCAACTCTGGCTACACATTAGAATCATCTAGGGGGCTTTTAGAAAATAGTAATATCTGAGCCCAACCCTAGCCAAATGAAACTCACTAGACATCTATAGTTTTTAAAAGCTCTCCAGGTAATTCTGATGCACAACTGGCTTGAGAATCACTGTTCTACAAGTTCCTATTATTGACTGTCATTTCAGAGAGAAGGATATGGTTTTTATGTCAACTCTTTCCCACTATCAGTATTGACTGAAAAGATTTCTCAGCAGTAGTTACTGTCATCAATACGGCATTTTTCCAGAGGCTTCACCTGGCAGCCCTAGCCTACAAACTGTCACAGACCTGCCAACATTGTACAGAATCTGGAATCTGAAGACTCCATCCAAATCAGCTATCTTATCAGAGACATTCTGTATTCTAAGCAACTGACATTTTTCTGAAGGACAGTGAAGCCAATTTAAGCAATTTTTGTCAAAGCTATCAACTTTGACTTACAGGTACTAAAGAATATAGATTTTCAAAAATAACACCAAGGTTTTTGGAACAGAATTTTATAACACCTCCTACCAAAATAATGCATACCTTTTTGGGCTTATTTTCCCAAAACTTTTTATTAAATTTCAAACATATAAAAGTAGAGAGAATATAAAATAAATTCCTACGTACACATCACAACTTTGACAATTACCAACTCCCGGTTAACCACGTTTCATCTGTACAACCCCATATTCAACACTACTGCTACTCTAGATAATTTTGAAGCAAATCTCAGATGTCATATAATCAAGTCTTTAAATAATGCACAAAGTAACTGGAAGGAACTTAAAGTCACAACACAGGAATGACAGAAAAAGTGATAACAGTGTTATAAGAGGAAAAGGACATTTGAATTTTCTCCTTATATCTGCAGTGCTGGGATTACAGGTGTAAGCCAATGTGCCTGACTGTATTTTTCATTAATAATAATAATATTTTAAGAAACACAAATTAGTCACTACTTAACAATTCTTTTTTTTTTTTTTTGAGACAAGAGCCTCACTCTGTTGCCCAGGCTGGAGTGCAGTGGTGTAATCTCGGCTCACTGCAACCTCTGCCTCCCAGGTTCAAGCCATTCTTCTGTCTCAGCCTCCTGAGTAGCTGGGACTACAGGTGTGTGCCACCACGCCTGGCTAATTTTTTGTATTTTTTAGTAGAGATGGGGTTTCATCATGTTAGCTATGATGGTCTCGATCTCCTGACCTCGTGATCTGCCGACCTCGTGATCTGCCTGCCTTGGCCTCCTAAAGTGCTGGGATTACAGGCATGAGCCACCGAGCCCAGCCACTACTTAACAATTCTATGGTGAAAAAATAAAGGGGTCCTTAGATGTAGGAGAAAAAAACCAACTGTGAAGAATCACTACAATAGAAAAATGTCACAATTATCTGTCTCCATTCAGTAAAAGTTCTAAAATTATTGACTGGCTGCCAGAAGGGAGCAAGCAGGAAAACCAAAGGACTGGGAAGGTCAGTGAGGTATTAGTCCCTAAATTATTATTATTATTATTATTATTTTGCATTATGCCCTAGAGCAGTAGATTCTCAGCTTTGACTACCCATTAAAATCACCTGGAGAGCATTAAAATCTTGTCCCTTGAATGCCATATGCCAGACCAATTAAATCAGAACCCTTGGGGGATGGGAAGGTGGGGAGAGTAGGACCCAGGTGGTAATTTTTAAGGCTGCCCAGGTGATTCCAGTCAGCCTCTAAATTTGAGCAAATCTCACTAATCAGAAGTATCTGGGGTAGCCCAACATTTTTTTCCTAAAGTTTCTAGTAAGTTTTGAGAACCTCAGAATAGTTTTAAAAAAAGACATCAAATTAGATCTATAGAAAAAAATTGTTCTACAAAATACAGACAAAGTAAACTAAATTGCTAGTTGATCTATTCTACATAAGCTGGGTAAAAAAAGTGTAGTTGAAGACCAGAGGGCTTATTCTAATCTTTTCTGATATGTACAGAGTAACTTTATCAGTTTGCTCAGAATGGTGATTAAGTAAGTGTTGTCTGCAGGAAGTTGACCCAACACCACATGTTCTCACTCATAAGTGGGTGTTGAACAATGAGTACACATGGACACAGGGAGGGGAACATCACACACTGGGGCCTGTCTGGGGGTTGGGGGTGGGGCTAAGGGAGGGATAGCAGAGGGTGGGGGGATTGGGGAGGTATAACATTAGGAGAAATACCTAATGTAGATGACAGGGGGAGGGATGCAACAAACCACCAAGGCATGTGTATCCTATGTGACCTGTACCTTCTGCACATGTACCCCAAAACTTAAAGTATAATAATAATAATAAAAGAAAACCAATGAAATGGTCAGAAGCTGTGGCTCTTGCCTGTGCCTGTAATCCCAGCACTTTGAGAGACAGCAGGATCCCCTGAGGCCAGGAGTTCAAGACCAGCCTAGACAACATAGTGAGATGGCCCCCTAAATCAACAGAAAACTTAACAAAAAAATTAGCTGGTCTGCTGCTTGAGCCCAGAAGTTAAGGAGGCAGTGAGCCATGATCACATTACTGAACTCCAGCCTGGGCAACAAGACCCTGTCTCTTAAAAAAAAAAAAAAAAAAAAATCAATGATCAGCCTTTGACTGATCTAACCTTCATCTTCATCTTCCCTCACTCAACTTTATGTTAGAATGATATTTATTCCCTGATAAATCCTGAACAAATCCTAAACTTCAGTGTTTCCATATTGTGTGTATCTATTTAAACTTTATCATCAGTGTAGACAGTTGTTAAACACTTTTTATCTCCTTCTGGATGCATGATTCTGTGATAGGTATAGAATAGGGTACCTAAAAAATGTCTCTGGTCATTACCAACAGGGCATACTGCATACAGACAAGTTCAGCTTTGGACTTGTTATTTTGCTCAAACCCTCTTTTGACAAAGGCCAAGGCCAATCTGAGGATTGACATCCCTAAACTTGTGTGTGATCAATAATCTTCAAATTGCATAGTTTCCATGATACCTAATGGGGGTAAAAATCTTAGTAATTACAACCATCATGCCATTCAGTTTATCACTACCTAAACATTCACTTTCAAATATAAACATCCCGGATAAAATGAAGTGAAAATGTCTTTATGTGCTTGTTTTATCAGCCAACTAAAGAATAAAATACCACAATAATTAATGATGCTTGTGAAAGCCTAATTTTAAGTATAAAACAATCAGTAATAACTTTCAATTATTTAGGAAAATAGATTGATAGTACAAATATTGAATACTAAATAGATTACTTTCTCAAGAACATATCTTGGGAATAGGTTAAAAAAATTTAAATAATCTAAAACAGAAAAATAGACATTAGATTTTATTATAACTCAAACTTCGTAGAAACATATTACCTACTAGTAGTCACAACATTAAAGAAAATAACCTTAAAGACCTATATTTAAATTTCTGTTGGGGAATTCTTCCCATCTGTGATGATGAATGAAAATCAATGTCCCCTCAAACTATCATGAGTTGGAAAAATTCCTAAATTTTATAAACAACAGATATGTAATAATCCAAATATAATATCTAATCAAGATATTAAAAAGTGTTAAAACTTAGAGAAAACTGAACTAGTATCCCAAGTACATTTTGTTTAGTCAAAGTTCACCATAGAAGTCTTTAGAAGAATGTTTTAAGACATCTATAGTTTTGCATCTATGAAGGTTTGATAGTTTAATGTAAATTATTACAAATTATCCTTTTCAGCAAATAAAGACAGTTCTTTGAAGACAGAATTTTTGAGGTTTGCCTTAAACTATGAATTCTAGATACAAAGCCCTTTCTAGTAAAAACCTTATTGAAAAACTTTTTCCTGAATTACTTTTGGTGTACAGAAAGTTTAGTGATGTTTTTAAATGTGCCAGTTTAAAATGATTGTCTATTAGGTGTTACCAATGTACAGTATGTAACTGCAAGAGAAATCTCACAGCTGATAGTGCCAAGAAACTGTTCCTGTACTGTAATTTTACACGTTTAAAATCTGACTGCTACTGTTGACAGCAATAAACTATAATAATAAATACATATGATAAATTTCTTGGATGAAATAATTCATCTACCCTATAAGTTTATTCTGTGTCAGTGCAACATTAGCCAAAGGCAAATGTTGATTTTAATATTTGGTCACTGGCATTTGGCCAAAATGTGTATTTGGTACACCTCTACTAATAAGGCATTTAAAGGCTTACTGCTATACTTCTTGGTAGAGAGAACCTAGTCTTAGCCTGATTCAGTATTTTTATCTTGATAGTTTTAGGAAAAATCACAACAGTTTCACTCACAATTGATATCAATTCTCTATTCTCCTTTCCTTTATAGTTCTTAGCACTTTAAGTCTGTTTTGTGTAATTCAATATTAAATTACCCACTGTCTTGTACTGTTCATTGTACTCATGTGATCTTCACACAGGAGAGTTCTTCCTTTAGGGTGGCATTATGCTTCTTTTACATTGCCCATAGTGCCTAGCACAGTGTGGGTCATCCAATATATATTTACTATTTCACTTAAACCCCATAGTATTACTGGCTTTGTGTCACAGATGTCAGTTTCCTTCTCAATTTTAGGGTACTTCATAAATAAACTATCCAAAGTGAAATATATAATGGGTTGAGCAAGTAAAGGTTGTATTCAACAGAAGAGAGAAATAATGTTGTTTAGTGGAGGAGAAAATAGAATACTGTATTTAGATCTGTGACACTGAAAGTAAGTCACTTATGTTCTTTGTGCCTTAGTCTACCTATGGATTCTGCAAGGCAATAAATAAAGTCAAAATAATTGAGAAGGAAAACTGTAATATTAATACTAACCTGAAAGTTCGAACAAGATTTTTAAGTTGTGTGTAAATATCTCCCAATGTAATCTGAAGAGGACCCAGAAGTCCAGGCAATCTGAAAATTAAAAAATTACATTTACTTTAAAACAAACTTAAATATATGGAAACATTTTTTGGGTTATGCCTAGATCTGGATTTTCCATAGGTAATAATGGCATTTATATTTAAAAGTTATGGCAGTCATATTTAAAAGTTAACCTAGGTTATGACTGGTGAGAACTCATAAGGAAACATTCATAGTAACCCCACATTCCACTTTGTAGTCTGTTAGTGAGTGTGAAGCACTGAAATGCAAAATCATTTTGGCAGCTATTTAAATTCTTGTCCCTAGTTTTACTTACCTGTTTATTTTCAAATATTAGATCAAGATGGAAAAAACACAACTGTCCCTAAAATGGTACAATCTGAGAGTTTATTTTTCCTTACTAAATCCTCATGGTGGGAGTGAAAATTAGTACCTTTTTAGGGAGCAATTTGACAATATATGTTAACAGTTTAAGTATGTTTGACTCAATAGTTTTACTAGGAAGAAAATTTAATCTAAGGAAATAATCAGATAAACATAAAAAAATATGCTTGTTGCAGAAAGTTTTAGAGTGAAAAATTGGAAACAAATATATATCAATAGGTGATTGGTTAGATAAATTATGATATATCCACTTAATAGAATAAGACATTTAAAATAATGTGAATCTATGTTTTTTAATATAAAAAGATATTCATGATAGATGTGAAGTGAAAAATGTGTACATAGTATTGTCCTCTTTTTATAAAAACATGTATTGTAAATACTATTGTACTTCATATACATTACATACCAAACATATTTCATTCCTTCTAGGTTTATCCACAGAGAGAACCAGATAGAACGAATATACATATGCCATATATATGTCAGGGATATACATCAAAATACTAATAGTCATTGTTGAGTGGTGGGATTACAGGTAAATTTTACTTCCTTCTTTAAACCATTTTGTACTGCCTCATCTTCTAAAGTATGTGTTATTTTTTTTTAAGCTTCTTTTTAAGACCAGTGTGACAGTATAAAAAGCTTCTTATTATGGAAGTTTCAAACACGTTCCAAAATAGAAAAAACAGTAATAATCCCACATATATCTAGATTCAATTTATTAATTTTTCCTACATTTGCTTCATTTTTTCATTCCCTCCAGGACCCAGGCTGGAGTGCAGTGGCATAATCCAAATGTCAGGCAATAACAAATGCTGGTGAGAAATGTAGAGAAAAGGGAACCCTAATATAGTGATGGTAGGAATATAAGTTAGAAAAACCACTATGGAGAACAGTTTAATCATGAGGATAATCACAGCTTACTGAAGACTCAAACTCGTGGGCTCAAGCGATCCTCCATCTCAGCCTCCTGAGTAGTAGCCCCACAACACCTGATTAATTTTTATTTTTATTTTTTTAGAGATGGGGTCATACTATGTTGCCCATACTGGTCTCGAACTCCTGGCTTCAAGTGATCCCCCTGCCTCAGCCTCCCAAAGTTCTGGGATAACAGGTATGAGCCACCACACCTGGCCTTTTTTTTTTAATTTCGTAGTAATATTTTAAAGTAAATCTCTGTCCTCATGTCATTTGACCACTAACCATTTCCATTTTTATCTCTAAATACAAAGGTACTTTCTTATATAATCACAATAAAATGATCATACCCAACCAAATTAACAATTCCTTAATGTCACCTAATATCCGGTACATATTTAATTTCCTCTGATACTCTAAAATAAAGACTTTTTACAACTGGTTGGTTCAAATATAAAAATCAAAAAGGTCTAACTTTGATAATGAGAAAAAACCCAACAGCTTTCATAAACAACAAAAAACTCCTATACCATAATTGGTTTTGTCTTCACTCTTTTTGTGCATTGGTTAATGTGAAATGTTTTCCTTATTTTCAAACTGCTACAAAATAAAACTTCATATTCACAACCCTTAAACAACGACTGATACACTTTTCCATGTTTTCTGCTAAAATAAGAAAATGCAGATTGAAAAATTCAGTACAGCCCTTATACCTCTGGAAAAAAAATCTTAAAGTTCCTTTTGAAAGAAAAACCAAGACAGCAATTTTTAAATGTCATTTAGGACTGGGCTAATTATAAGAACAATAATTTCCACCACGTGAAGTTCAAAGCTAAAGTGTAATGTTGAGTTGAACAAAAACTCAAGTTGCTGAGTATGAAATTGTTCTAAGAATATACATGCAGACTGAGTTAACATACCCTTAAAACTTTGTAATAACATTCATATGTGAAACTGCTGTGACACATTTACTGCAAATCAGTATTTAAATGGGTCTAGCTTTGATATTTTTCCCCTGACTTCACTGATTAAGTGGGAGTAAGGTAGTTTGGTCTTCTATACCCACAATCTCAACCTTCCTCTTTATGATGTGCCTCTGTCTTCTAAACAAAAATTTCTATTTGTTGGATAGGATATCTTAAAAATTCAAATTTCTCAAGTGAAGAAATCCACGTAAAATTTTCACATTATTTTTCAAAATATTCAAAATTTGAGGATAATACTTATACATTAGGAGCTCATAAATGTCAAGTTAATTTAAAAATACTACAAAGCTGGAATGGCAATTACATACTTACACTTTACTCAACTTTTCAAGTACGATGCGTTTTCTAATCTGGTTCTGGGAACTTGAGTCTATCAGTGGAAAGGTGGAATCACGCTGAATCATATTTTTAAACAAAGCAAAACAATCGTTAAGTTTACATTCTTTCTTTGAACAATAAACATTAAAACACAAAAGTTTATATCTGGCACAATAACTAGACTTGAGAATTAGATTTAAATTGTCCAATAACTAGACTTGAGAATTAGATTTAAATTTGAGTATCATGTCAGTCCTTAGGCTGTTGTAAACTTGCTCGAGTCACTTGCCCTCTTTGGAGAGTTAGTTTTCTCATCTGTATAACTGGGATATTAATACCTCCTTTATTAAATGATAAAATGTATAAAAAAGATTTTGTAAACTGCTAAATGCTGTACAAATGTAGGGGATTAAAATATTAAAATTAGCAAATGCTATAAATATGAGGAGTTCTGTCATCATGTCATTTGACCTCTAACCATTCTAGAAATGGCAGACAAGGTAATTCAAACCAACTCTCTCTCTGAGAACTGAAAAAAGTTGGGGAGAAAAACCCACATTTGTTTGAAACACATTTGTTAGCATCAGAGAGCTAATGAGGCTGTAAAGAATTACAGGCTGAGATCCTGGAGAAGGCAATTCCAGATAGGGTATTAATTTTCAATTTAGATACTGAGAAACTGAGCAGTTCTCGTAATAAAAAGGGTTCAGGGTATCCTTCAAGAAGGGAGGGGTATGGGCAACCCTCCCCAAATAAGAGACTAGGACTTGGAAAGACTTTACTTTCAGGGATTGAATCCCACCTTGAAATCATCTTAATCTCTGATTAGATTACAGTGATATGGAACTGCTACAAATCATTTATATTTGCTTATAGAAGCAAATATAAATCTATTCTAGAGGAAGATAACATCATCCTGATTTTCCAGTTATCTCTGTAATTTTTAATATACAATGTTTGGCATGTAATAAGACAATATGATCAAAATCTGAAACAGCCTACAGAGATCAATCCTCAGGGAATCTAGATAATGAAGTTATCAGCATTATTTAAAATGTTTAATATATTCGAAGAAAAATGACCAGGTTGAAAATTTTTGACAGAGAACTGGAAACAATATAAAACAATGAAATGAAAATCCTAGAATAGAAAAATACAGTATTTAAAAGAAAGAACTTATGGGTAGACTTTAGAGGACAGTAGAAGTGACTGAAGAGAGAATGCTGAATAGGAAAATATCCAGAATGAAGCAGTCACCACTCCCCAAACACATAATGTAAAGCACAAAAGGAGATTAAGAGACCTAGAAGATACAGTAAAAAAGACTAAAGAGAAAAGGGAGAATGGAATAGAAGCAATATCTAAGAGATAACTGAGAACATTCCGAAACTTATTTAAAAATCTTAAACGAAGCTAGAGGAAGAAAACACAATACTTTCAAAAGAGTAGCAATAAGAGATACAAATGGAATGACAAGGGAATGTTATTTTCAATGGGCTGAAAGAAAATAACTGCTAATCTAAAATTCAATATAGAAAAATATCTTTCAAAAGTGAAAGTAAAATAAAGAATTGGCTGACAAAGAAAAACTGCGAAAATTCATTATCAACTGGCACTAAGAGAAGTAAAGGATATTCTTCAGGCACAAGGCAAATGATCCTACATGGAAGAATGGGGATAGAAGAAGGAATGAGAAACAATGAAAGAGTAATTAATTTGATAATCCAGCTAAGTACTGGCTATAAATAATCTTTTTTTTTTAAGATGGGGTTTCACCATTATGGCCAGGCTGGTCTTGAACTCCTGACCTCAGGTGGTCCACCCACCTCGGCCTGCCAAAGTGCTAGGATTACAGGCGTGAGACACTGAGCCCGGCCCGGCTATAAATAATCTTGTAATATTTGAAATATAGAGAAAATAAAAATATCGAATAATAGAAATCAAGAAGGGATAGATGGAGTTAAATCATTCTAAGGTACTAATTGTCCAGGAAGCAATAAAAGTATTAACTTATATTAGACTTTAATAAGACACAGATTCAGGTTTTAACCTTTTTTTTTCTTTTTTTTTGAGAGATGGGGTTTCTCCATGTTGGCCAGGCTGGTGTCGAACTCCTGACCTCAGGTGATCCGCCCACCTTGGCCTCCCAAAGTGCTGGGATTACAGGCGTGAGCCACCACGCTCGGCCTAGGTTTTAACCTTTAGGGTAACCATTTAATGATCAGTAAAAGAGTATATAAAAACAAGTTAACAGAGGCTAAAAAATGGAATAATGATCCAATACAAAAAAAAGCAAGAGAGTAAAAGAAAGACATCATCAGTGGGACACATAGAAAGAGGAGTGACATGGTAGATTTAAACCCAGATACTGTATACCAATTATGACATGAAATGCAAATGGATTAAATTCTCCACATAAAGAAGAAAGGTTATCAATCTAGACAGATTGTCCTTGACAACATTAATACAAGAATGTTAATATCAGCAAAGTAGACTGTAAAGAAAGAAAACAAATAGAAAGGATACTCCATAGTGATATGAGTTTCAATTTACCAGGAAGACATAACAATTTTACATTTATATCCAATAACGTGGTCTCAAAAAGTAAAATTTGCAGAACTAAAAGGAGGAAAAATCAATCCACAATTAAGGTGAGAGATTTTAACTCATCTTTCTCAGTGACTGATGGAATGAGCAGACCAAAACCAAAACCCAAACCACCACACCCCAACAGTGCTTCTCAAACGTTAATGTGTGTGCACATTTTCTGGGGATCTCGTTAAAAAGTAATTCTCATTCAGTAGATCTGGGGTGGGGATGAGAGTCTGCATTTCTAACAACCTTCTAGGTGATGCTGACGCTGGTGGTTCCATGGACCACACATTGTATAGTAAGGCACTGTATTAGTCTATCTTTGTGTGTTTCTGAAAATTTCCATAACAAAAAGTTTAAAACATTGACTACCCACAGGTCAGGCGTGGTGGCTAACACCTATAAACCCAGCACTTTGGGAGGCTGAGGTAGGCGGATCAGTTGAGGTCAAGAGTTCAAGACCAACCTGGCCTGGCCAACATGGTGAAACCCTGTTTCTACTAAAAATACAAACATTAGCAAGCCATGGCAGCGGGCACCTGTAATCCCAGCTACTTGGGAGGCTGAGGAAGGAGAATCGCTTGAACCTAGGAGGTAGAGATTGCAGTGTGCCAAGACGGTGCCATTGCACTCCAGACTAGGTGACAGAGTTGAGACTCCATCTCAAAAAAAATAAAAAAATTGAAAACCCACAAAGAAAATCAGAGGAAAATATAGTTCAATGGGTGATATTCTAAACATTTAAAGAAATAACATTAATTTTAGACACATTCTTCCAGAAAAGGAGAGAACATTTCCCAACTTGTTTTACCAAATGATTACAACCAAAACCTAATAAAGATATTACAAGAAAGGAAAATTATAGGCAGTGCCAGGTATCTTCATTCTGAAAAATTTTCACCCTTTTCCACCTGTCTTTGTACTTCAGAAGGCTGATCTGCATGGGCTGCATCAGTGGGCTTCCTTGTTCTCTGGCTTTTATCTGAGTTTTGCCAATGAAGAATAACAAACTGGATGGTGCGAAAGAGTCAATTCCTGCTTGGTCCACTACCTGCAGCACTTCCTTGATACAAGACCCCATAGTCCACCCCTCTCTTTTTCCTTGAGGTCTAGGGGTGGTGAGGGCTGTCAAACTATCATTAGTGTATTATTCCTTTGGTTTCCTTCACTCTGACCACATTTTCACACTTTGGAAAACAGTCTCATAACTAAACTTTCCTCAAATTACTTAATTTGTATCATATGATTTATGATGAGACCATGGCCAATTCATATGCTAATCTCACTCATTCTGAAAATATGTGCAAAAATTCTAAGGCAAATATTAGGAGACCAAATCCAGTATTACATTAAAAGGCTATTACAGCTCAATCAAATTGAGTTTATTACAAGAATGCAAAGTTGGTTTAATATTAAAAATTAATGTTTGGTCTGGGAAAAAATGGCAGATAGGAGGCAGGACTAACTTGCAGCTCCCACTTGGTGTGGCGTATGTGGAGACTCATATCATGAATTTTTGCTCCAAGAACTAACTACTGCAGAAACATTAAAAAGCCGAGGAAATGTGAGTCAGCTTGCTTTCTCAGCTGGGAGGCCTGCAGCCTAGGGCAAGTTCTCAGCCTGCTCATCAGCTGCCTGGAAATAAACTGGGTGTTGTTGTGGGGGCACAGTGGGAATGAGACTGGCCCTTTGGGCTGCAGGCTATGTGGGAGCTGGGTGAGGCCTGTGGCTACAGGCTTTCCCCCACTTCCCTAGTGACCTGTTTGACACAGCAGAGTCAGCCATAATCTCCCTGGGAACATAACTTCATCTCTCACAGCAGCCACAGCAAGCCCTGCCCAAGGAGAGTCTGAGCTCAGACTCACCAAATGATGTCCCCACCTGATGGTCTTTCTTTACTGGTCCTGGAAGCTGAAGACAAAGGACTTAATCTCTTGGGAGCTCTATGGCCCCTCCCACTGCCTGACCCAAGGGCAAGCTTGTATCCTCCCTATCCTACTGCAGCTGAGGGACTCTTGAAAGCACCACCTCCTGGCTGGAGGCCAACCAACACAAAATCAGTGCACTTAAAAAAATTCAACCAAGGACCCTCACAGAGTCCACTTCACTCCCCTGCTAAGAATAAGTTCTTTAGTGGTGATTTTTGAGATTCTGATGCCACCCATCACCAAAGCACTGTACACTGTACCCAATGTGTAATCTCTTTTTTTCTCTTTTGTTTTTTTTTGAGATGGAATCTTGCTCTGTTGCTCACGCTGGAGTGCAGTGGTGTGATAGCCCACTACAACCTCCATTTCCCAGGTCCAAACAATTCCTGTGCATCGGCTTTGGGGACAAGGGGGAAAGGAGGGGTGGTGGTGAGGGATAAAACACTACACATTGGGGTCCAGGTGTGGTGGCTCATGCCTGTAATCCCAGCACTTTGGGAGGTCAAGGAGGGTGAATCACTTGAGGCTAGTAGTTTGAGACCAGTCTGGCTAACATGTTAAAACCCCATATCTACTAAAAATCACAAAAAAATTAGCTAGGCATGGTGGTGCACACTGTAATCCCAGATGGTCAGGAGGCTGAGGCATGAATTTCTTTGTGTAAAAAATAAATAAACTGTTAAAAAATAAATGTTAAAATAAAACATATATAATCATCTTTATATCCATGAAAAATAATAAAATTCAATATGCATTCATGATAATGACTATTAGTCAATTAGACATAAAAAAAACTTTTATAATCAGATAAAGCGGATATACAAAAAACCTCCACAACAAACATCATACTTAGTGGGATTTAAAGCTTTTCTTCTCATATAGGGAATAAGACAATGAAGCCCGTTGTCCTGAAGGTCCAAAGCAGTGGAACAAGACAAGGAAAAGAAATATTGGGAATAACAACTGGAATGTAAAAAACCAAAACTGTTATTCACATAAGACATGGCCACATATGTAAAATATCCAAATGAATCTACAAATTATTAGAACTGATAATTTAATTATAAATTATTATAATTCATAATCTAGGTAAGTTTAGCAAGGTTACTGGCTACAAGGTCAATGCAGACAAAAATTAATTGATTTTCTAGATAAACATCAGTTAGGAAAAAAAATGTTTTAAATGACATCACTTTCAAAAGCATATAAAAACCCAAACACCTGGGAATAAATGCAATGAAATATGTTCAAGACCTCTACACAGAGAACTATGAAATGTTATTGAGCAGACTTTAAAGATAGCTATTCACCAGATATTAAAACTTTATAGTCATGTGTCACTTAACAACAAGGATGCATTCTAAGAAATGTGTTAGGCAATTTTGTCATTGTGCACATATCATAGAGTGTACTTACATAAACTGAGATGGTACTACACACCTAGGCTATATGGTATAGCCCACTGCTGTTAAGTACAAACTTGGGCAGTATGTTGCTGTATTGAATACTGTAGGCAACTGTAACACAGTGACAATTATTTGTATCTAAATACAGAAAAGGCATAGTAAAAATGTATTATTACAGTCTTATGGGACCATCATTGGATATATGGCCCGTTGTTAACTGAAATGTTGTTATGCAGTATGTGACTATATATAGCTATTATAGTTAGACAGCATGGTATTAGCCCAGAGATAGATACATAGACAAATTAACCCACATGTTTATAAAAATATGATTTATGACAAGGGCCACACTACAGAACAGGGATAAGAGAATCTTTTTAATACATGGTGCTGGGTAAATTGGATATCTATATGGGAAAACATGAAATCTGACCCATACCACTTGCCATAATCAAAAATCAATCCCAGATGAGTTACAGATCTAAATGTGAAGGGAAAAACAACAAAGCTTTTAGAAGATAAAATAATCTGGACTAAGTAAAGATTTACTATAGAAGTACTGAAAGGAACCATTAATAAACTGGACTCAAGACACTATTAAAAAGATTGAAAGGTCAAATCTTAGAGTAGAAGATAACATTTGCAACACATATAACTGAAAAAGGACTTGAATCCTGAATACATAGAGAATCCCTACAAATCATTTTTTTAAACCCCCCAGATATTCCAACAGATAAATAGAAAAAAGACTTGAATAGGTACTTCACAAAAGAGACTATCCAAGTAGTCAATAAGCAAATAAAATAGTGCTGAATTCATTAATCATCACAGAAATGTATTATAATCACAAAGCAATACTACCAGGATGGCTAAAACTAACAATATCAAATTCTAGGGAGGACATGGAGTCAAGGAAACTCCCATATAGTAGTAGTAGAACTGTAAACTGGTAAAACCACTTTGGAAAACTGTTTGGCATTATCTAGTATAGTTGCATACATGCAAATACAATAACCTAGCATTTCCAGTCCTAGATACTTCAGAAATACATATGCATATTAGCAGAGTGATAAATACAAGAAAGTTCATAAGAATATTGTTCATAATAGCCCCAAATTTGAAATAGTCTAAATGTCCATTAGCATAAATAAATGGTGTATTTATATAATGGAATACTATGCAGCAATAAGAGAATGAACTACAGCTTTATGCAACAACACATATGACTCGAAGGTATAATACTGCATGAAATAAATTGGACACCAAGAATATATACTGTCAAAAAAACTGACAGAACTAATCTGTGCTGTATAATATTAATTTTGAAAAGAGGTGCTGATTAGGAGGGGATATATATAGGGATTCTAGTTTACTTGTAATGATTCTTTCTTGGCTTGGGTAGTGATTACATCAGTATATTCATATGTGAAAATTCAAGAAATCATATACTTACTATTTGTGTTATACCTCAGTGAAAACATTTTAAAATGTTATGTAATATTTTTGGAAAATGTTATAAATTTACAAAAAATCAAATTTCAGGGATTATTTTTTCCCTTTTAAGGCTAAAATGCACAAAATGATAAAATAAGTGATATTCTATGGTAGGTTTATGCACCTCAGTGACAGAGATCAATGCTTCTCCCAGCTTAATATAAGTTTTGGATGATGTCTAATAATATACTTGAAATGATTTGAAGTAAGGTGCTGGGCCAAGCAACACTCTATAGAAATACAAGACATTTCTAAATCTTTTGCTATATTTCTACTTCTACCCTCTTTCCAAATCTCCAATGTGCTTTTAAATTTAGAGCCATATTTACTTAGCAATTTTTGAGAATAAAGTTTTGTGGTAAACACAAGGTTACTGCCCATTCCTCTTCATGTTAAATGACTTCATTTTCCAGGGAGTACACATCAATCAAAAATTGGTAGTAGAAATACTAAATCTCAGTGGTACATTTTCAATCTCTACATATGGGTACTATTTATTGAGTGCCAATTATATGTCATGTACTGTGATAAACACTTTACAAACATTATCTTTAAAACGAGTAACAATTGAGAAAGAGAAGCTATTAATAGTTCCATTTACAGATGAGCAAACAGAGCAACTAATTTTTCATACAGCTAGTAAATGACAAAACAGATGTTCAAATCTAGGTCTGTCTGAATGTGCTTTCCATTCTCTTTGTCCATTCTTTCCCAGTAAGTCTCTTATGCAAATTATTTTCATCTATAATGTTTTAAATGGGCATGCTTGCTAAATATTTTCCAATGTAACTAGCAAGTCTGTTCCATAGCATATACTTCCATTAAACATACACACACACATACCCATGTATAAATCTGAAAGAATACATACCGAAGAAGAAAAAACAAGCCTCTTCAGAGGCTTCATTTCTTATTTGTAGAATTAGGGAAAACTTTGTCCCACCATTTTAGGATATTTTTACATTAGAAAAAAAATTGCACATTATTTGTAAAATAATAATGCCAACAGTGGAGATGGCACTGTAAACCAAAAGGCAGAATGACTAAAGAAACTATTTGAAAATTTAACAATTATCTCTTCAATATCCCTCCTGCTCCAAGATTTGCTGTGGTGAGTTTTCCAAATGTTAATGACCTGGAAAAACTCAATGTCTGTAAGACATACCTCTTCTGAGTCTCGTGATTTGGTGGTTTCTTCATCCAAAACATATCGTCCTCTATAAAACTCCCTGATCTTCAGATTTAACTTTTCAGTTTCTTTTTTCAAGTTCTCGTAACTCGGCAGTGGTTTAATGGCTGTATTTGAGCCCATAAAAGGTAAAGACTCATCCAAGCTGTTCTGAGATTCCCTCCAGGCAGGGGAATAACTATCTGGGTCTGAGATTATGTCATCTTCATCAAGTTCTTCTTTAACCAGAGAGGCTTCGGGTTTCAGACACACAGAAGCATAATTCTGGCCATACAAAAACCTCAAAGTTTCTTCTGTCTTCCACTCAATCAAAGTCTCCTTCAAAATCTTAAGTAAGTTTCTCTTTCCAACTTCAGCACACACCTGCACTGAACCAGATACTGACCTAGACACTTGGTTTGATTTGGCAAATTTTCTCTTAAAATGCTCTGCACTTTTCTTACTTATGCCTACCAGAGTTATTTCTGACTTACTGTATTTACTTTCAGAATTTTCTGAAGCTTTTAATCTTTCAGGCAAAGTACTATTTGAAGAATTCTCAGTATTTACTTTCTGTAAAGGAAGTTCACCTGTAGTGGCTTTCTCCCGACTATCTAATTTGCAATTGCCTAACTGCTCAGTGACATCTACTACTGTCTGTTCTTTGTCTTTGTGTATGGAGTTAGCTTTGTGACCAGCCTTCTTTTTCATTATGCTTTTCTGGTGCAGCTGTGGTCTAATACTTGTTGAATTTGGTCTGTTTCCTGGTAGAATGGAGGAAACAAAGTCTTGCTCATTATCACTGCCACTATCACTATGAGTGCTGGAAGAACTAGATTCATACTGCTTTTCAAAGTGGCTAGGATTGTCTATATCTGATGTTTTAATGGCTTTACTGCATAACTCTACTTCTACTCCGGAATGGCCACTGTAAAATGAAAGAGAAATAAAATAATTAAATAACAAATAGCAAATAAAAACCAAAACAATAGGAAAGTAAAGTACTCCATAGTATTTACACATTGTAACTTTCAAGGTAAAAATTTTTATTCCCTAGGTAAAAAAACCTTGTTTATAGCTTCTGATATATAAATTTCAGAAGAAGCCTATAATTTCACTATATCTATTAATAATATATTTTTTGATACAGTTCTTCTTCCTTCGTCTTTTTTCCCCAATTATTTAAAAATTGTTACGAGTACAAAATTTTTTTAAAAAACTTGATAATGCTATCCTACTACAGTATTTAGACTTGCCTGTTGTTGCAAAAATATATATATCAATATATATGAAGTATCTATATTTATATAAATTTATATATAATATATGCTTATATTATATATACATATATGTATTAAAAATATGTATATAGTATGAAAAATTACATAAAAAAATATATTTTTGAGATAGTCTCAGTGTGTTGCCCAGGCTGGATTGCAGTAGTGCAATCTCAACTCACTGCAACCTCTGCCTCCTGGGTTCAAGCGATTTCCCCACCTCAGCCTCCCAAGTAGCTGGGATTATAGGTGGGTGCCAACACGCCTAGCTAGTTTTTGTATTTTTTTTTTTTTTAGTAGAGATGGGGTTTTGCCATGTTGGGCAGGATGGTCTTGAACTCCTGACCTCAAGTGATCCATCCACCTTGGCCTCCCAAAAGTGCTGAGATTATAGGCATGAGCCACTGTGCCTGGCTGACCTTTTTATTTTTTATTTTTGTATTTTACTTTTTAAAAATTTATTTGAGATGCAGTCTTGCTGTGTTGCCCAGGCTGGAGTGCAGTGGTGCCATCTTAGCTCACTGCAACCTCCACCTTCCAGGTTCAAGTGATTCTCCTGCCTCAGCCTTCCAAGTAGCTGAGATAACAGGCATGCACCACCATGCCCAGCTAGTTTTTGTATTTTAATAGAGATGGGATTTCACCATGTTGGCCAGGCTGGTCTTGAACTCCTGACCTCAAGTGACCCACTGTCTTGGCCTCCCAAAGTGCTGGAATTACCGACTGACCTTTTTTAAAAAAGTTTTTCTTTTGAAAATTGTGGCTGGGTGTGGTGACTCACGTGTGCCTGTAGTCCCAGCTACTCGGGAGGCTGAGGCAGGAGAATTGCTTGAACCCAGGAGGCGGAGGCTTCAGTGAGACTGAGATTGCGCCACTGTATTCCAGCCTGGGTGATGTAGTGAGACTCCGTCTCAAAAAAAAAAAAAAAAAAAAAAAGAAAGAAAGAAAGAAAGAAAGAAAATTTCATTACTGGTTTCTTAAATAAAAAAATTTCAGGAATTGGTTTAGGTTTGAAAAGATAAAGTGATAGAAATAAATGGGTAAATTCTCTAATTTTGGTTGTCATGCAGAAAATTCTACAGCATGAAAATCACAGGAAAGTCATAGCAGACAAAGTTAGCAAATCAACATTTTTCAATAAAATATATTTAAATTTGAAAATCCAGAATTACAACAGCATGGTAACAATAAAAAACAAAAGTTATCTCCGACTATGTTCTTCAATTTTCAGATTCAGTTTGAATATGATGAAGAATTATGAAAGAATGAAGGCAAGAGTAGCTCCACCAATACAAACTTGAAACAAACAAGGATGATCTCAAGCATAGACACATATCAAAACTTTAAAAGATCAAGATGAAAAAGACTCTAGGTCAAGAGGCATGCTGTGGGGAAATGTAAAGGAAAAAAATATATTAAAAAAAAGTTGAAAGCAAGGTAGTGGATGGGAATGAAGAAAAAAGATGAAAACTTAGTTCAGAATTAGATACCATCTTTTAGTTAGAATCTAGCCATGGTGCTGTCTCTTGCGTCAGAAGAAAAGTAAAAACAGGTGTAACTTCAACAAAATTAGAACAATTTAACTTTCATGTATTTCATACTTCCTCTTGGAATTTTAAGGCAATTATATGTTTTTATACTAATCTGAAGGTATAAATTAAAGATATACATCAATAAATAGATATCTCTTATTTGTGCCCAATGCCCTCTGACTAAGGTAGTGACTACTAACTACGACCATTTATTCTGAGAGTTAAGGGATGTGTTTTGAGAGATGGCCATGGTTAGGCAAACAATACCATAAGGAAAGTTGAGAAAAAAAATCACAACTTGGAATTTATATTAATGCTTTAGACGCTCTTTAAATTATTAAGTAACTGGTACATTACTGGTTTTGAAATCCTATAGGACTATAAAAACCTTTCAACAAATGTAATAGGCACAATCTAGTTGACAAAGAAGCACAGTGTCTGAGATGGAGGCTGTATTTGTGTCATATTTCAACAGGTTAAATTAGATTTCCTCGGTAGGAACAGCTGTACAATAAATCATACAGGTCAAACACATCATCTTACCATCACAAAAGAAAAAGCTGAACAGGTCAAATATTTCTTTGTGTGGGCTAGAATGGGACACTTACATAATGCATCAGCACAGGAAGTCCAAGAGCTCATACCACCTGGTTCACTCCTAATGTTTCTATTAACATAAATAAATAGATGGTAAATGATACTGATTCAACCATACCTTTGTCCTTCCTTTAGCAGTTGAAAATCGGGATGCCTGTAACAAGAATACAGAAATAGAAAACTGAAGGCAAGTGACATGTCAAATATTTTCAAGTTTTTATTAAACTTCAATATGTAGAGTAGAAAATATAATTAAAAGGGAGTAGTTCATTAAAATTTTTTTTTCTTTAAGAAAAAAATTAAAGGACGACAAAGTACTGTGAAACTAATCAACAAGAAATCTGGATTAGTCTCACTCTTATTTGAACTTCACTCACTTTTCAGGGCTAAGTTCAAATTCCACCAGCCCTAAAACGGTTTCCTTGACTGACTGGGACTAAAGTAAATCCCTTCTCTAAATTCCAGAGTCATCATTGTCTGTACAATGTGACATAATTAATCATGTACTCCTTTATGGCCTACTACTAAAACCATTAACTAAATGTTCAACTTTTTATATGTTTTAGTCTGGTTCCTTAACTAGACTATAAGCTTCTTAAAGGCAGAGTTTGTTTATAATTCTGTTGGATTTCCTTTACATGGTCATTAAGATTTTTTGCCTTAATTTCTGAGAAAGCAATTACATTGCAGTAGTAGCAACCCTCTGCCCCCCACTGCCTCCACCTCAGCCTCCCACAGTGCTGGGATTACCACCGTGCCCAGCGAGCCCTTACAATTTAGCAGAAGAAAAATGCATGTTCTAAGAGCTTTACAGGTATTGATCCTCATAACAATGATGTAGCTACTAATATTATCACTATGTTATAGATAAGGAAACTGAGTACAGAGAGAATAAGCAATTTGCCCAAAATCGCACAGCTAGTAAGTGGTGGAGCCAGGAATCCAACCCAGACAGTAAAGCTCATAATAACGCTGTCATGGAACAGAGATCCAAGATGGCCGATAACTAGCAGCTCAGGATTGTAGCTCCCAGTGAAAGCGCAGAGAACGAGTGGACGCCACAGGTTCAGACGAATTTTTGTTGCTCACGGACCGGGAGGTTCCCAGCGGAGGAGCCCCACGGGTCGCCAGGGCGACTTTTATGGCCGGCGTGGCGGTTTTGCCAGCGCCCTGGCGCGGCGGTTCTCGATGCGGAGTAGGCGGGACTGGGTCCCCTTTTGGTCGACGTTTGGAGCTCCGGGAAGGCAGAACTGAAGAGGGAAGCCAGACCAGAGATTCCCGGGCAGAAAAGCACCATGAATCTCAACGCCGCTGTTTTAGCCGGCGCGATGGGTCGCTCAGATTCCAGCGCTGGGAATCAACAAGTCGGACGTCCACTCAGAGACCCAATTCGAAAGCCGGCAATTACAAAGACGACAGGTGGATAAATCCACAAAGATGGAAAGAAACCAGTGTAAAAAGGCTGAAAATACCCAAAATCAGAATGCTTCTCCTTCTACAGGGGATCACAGTTCCTCATCAACAAGGAAACAAGGCCTGATGGAGAACGAGCACGTTCCAATAACAGAATTAGGCTTCAGAAAGTGGATAAGAAGAAACTTCTGTGAGCTAAAAGAACATGTTCTAACCCAATGTAAAGAAACTAAGAACCTTGAAAAAAGGCTTGACAAAATGCTAACGAGAATAGACAATTTAGAGAGGAATATAAGTGAATTAATGGAACTGAAAAACACAA
>CAUYLG010054430.1:0-56189 GCA_963573385.1 Cacajao melanocephalus
CAACACAAAAACTCACCCACTTTGTAAACAATCCACACAACCTTTGCTTAAAAACTTATAACAAAAAAAAAAAAAAAAAAAAAAAAAAAAAAAAAGCAGCATATATATATTATTCAATCACCATTTTAAAATATTTTGTATTTCAATATAGCTATAATCATATGTGTCTTCAGTATCTAAAAAGTTTTATTCCAAGGTGCCCCTAAGCTTCACCAGCCTGCCAAAGGGATCCCTGGCATGAAAGAAGTTAAGAAGCCCTATCTAGACATGAAAAGGAAGGACTTGGTTAGGGTAGGGAGAAGTATTAACAGATGGAGCAAAACAGGCCTGGCATGTGAACAGAAGCCCTCCACAGGACAGGCCAAGGAGAAGAAACACTGCAGCAGTGCATCTTAATGTCGGGGCAAAGGTACTACGCTTTGATCCCGGCCAAGTATAGCTGGATATGGCAAGGCAATGCCTGACCCAACCTGAATGCCAGACAGCCAGGCAAACCAGGGTGGTCTAGAAGAGCAAATCACCTGGAAGGGTGCTGCTCATGACAATCCCAGAAAGCACAAACAAGGGAGCCCTTGAGGGAAATCTCCTTCAAAGTACCTGGTCACTGTTTAAAGCTCTGGCTTTGACCCAGGTCAGACCTGGCTCAATCCTGGCTTCATAACTCACCTTTGGCAAGAAATGGTTCACCTATCAGGGTGAACCTCAGTTTCTTCATGTGTAAAATAGTAATAATACCTGCCTCAAAATTTTGTTATATAATTTATTCATAAATATGTTGAACAAAGAAAGCAAATTACAGAATGATAGATAATTCATTTATGCAAAATATTAATCCAAAACTATGTTATATAATGTTTATACAGATTTCTGTAATAATATAGAAAATTATGCATGAGAATGATAAACACTAAATTCGATTTCCTAGTCCTTATATCTAGGAAATAGGGGAAAATATGTTTGGGAAAAATGATGTGTGTTTGCAAGGGGGGAATCAGAAATAAATACATACAGCAAAGGTTAAGATTGATAAAGCTTGGCAGCGCACTTCTTTTAACCTTTATGTAAGTGACCTACAATAAACTGATCATTTAAAAACATACAATCGAATACATTTTGACATATGTATACACTCATGAAACCATTACCATAATCCAGATAATGAACATAGCCACATCCCCAAACCTTTCCTCGTTACAATACGCCACGTTGTAACTTCTCCATCCTGCCCTTCCCTATCTCCCATTCCCCGGTGATCACTGATCTGATGTCTGTCACTGTGAATTAGTTTAAGTTTTGCAGAATTGTAGATGACTGGAATCATAGAGTATACACTCTTCTTTTCATGTGTTTTCTTTCATTCAGCATAATTATTTGGAGATCCATTCATGTTGGCAGGCATATCAATAATTCATTCGTTTTTATCACTGAGTAGTATTCCAGGGTATGGATATGCCACAGTTTGTTCAGCTCCCACTTATACGTGAGAACATGCAGTGTTTGGTTTTCTGTTCCTGCATTAGTTTGCTGGGGATGATAGCTTCCAGCTTCATCCATGTCCCTGCAAAGAATATGATCTCATTCCTTTCTATGGCCACATAGTATTCCACGGTGTATTTGTACCACGTTTTCTTTATCCAGTCTATCATCAATGGGCATTTGGGTTGATTCCATGTCTTTGCTATTGCGGCAAGATAGATGTGATAACTAAAGTTCGCTCTGGTGAGCACAAGACCCAGGCAGCCTGACTTGAGAGTGTGTGCCTTCATCTTCCTTAAGAGGGTCAACTGTTTTACTTTATTATCTTGCTTGTTTTAGAAAACCTGTAGTAATATCCTCTGGTTCATTCCTAATGTTGGCGACATTGCAATATTATCTAATATTTGTTTTTGTCAGTCTTGCTAGAGGTGTATCCTTCAAAAAATATTTCAAAGAATCAGCTCTTTTTTTCGTTGCTTTAATAGTTTTCTTGCTTTCTGTTTCATTGACTTTGCTCTTTATTATTCCTTTCTTTCTGCTTCTTATGAGTTTAGTTTGCTTTTCTTTTTCTAGGTTCTTTAGATGGGAGCTGAGATTGCTGGTGAGAGTTTCCCTTTTTTCTAACGTATGCTATGTATTTAGCGCTATGCATTTCCCTCAGCACTGCTTAGCTCTCTTCTACAGATTTTGATATGTTTATTTTCATTATCATCCAGTACAGTGTATTCTTCTGTTTCCCTTGAGACTTCCACTTTGACCCATGGAATATTTAGAAATGTGTTGCTTACTTTCCAAGTGTTTGGGGGAATTCACTGTCATCTTTCTGTTGCTGTTCTCTAATTTGATTCCATGGCGGTCAGAGAACACACTTAGTATGATTTTAACTCTTTCAAATGTGTTAAGGTCTGTATCATAGCCAAAAATATCGTCTATTTTGGAGTACGTTCCCTGGGTACTTAAAAAGAATGTAGCTTCTGTTGTCAGGTGGGGCATTCTATAAATGCTGATTCGATCACTTTGATTGATACTGTTGCTGAATTTTTCTGTATCCTTGCTGGTTTTCTGTCTAGTTGTCCTATTAGTTACTGAGAGAGGGGTGTGGATTTGTCCAGTTCTCCTTTCAATTTATCCATTTTTTGCTTCACATATTTTGCAGCTGTTATTTGGTGTGTACACATTTAGGGTTGTTATTTCTTCTTGATGGATTGACCCTTTTATCATTTGATCACATCCCTCTCTATCTCTGGTAATTTTCTTTGCCCTGAAATTTACTTTATCTGATGTTAATATAGCTACTCCTGCTTTATTTTGATTGTTCACATGATATATCTTTTTCCATCTTTTCGCTTTCAATTTGCCTATATTGTTAAATTTGAAGTGAGAATTTCTTACAGGTGGCATGTAGCTAGGTCATCTTTTTCATCTACTCTGCCAATCTATGTGTTTTATTTGATATACTTAGACCATTTACATTTAATGTAATTATTCAAATGTTAAGGTTTAAGTCTACCATTTTGTATTTTTTTCTATTGCCATTTATTTTCTTTTTCTTGCCTTCCTGTGAGTTAACTTAATCTCATTTCTATTTACCTGCAGTGTTTTTGAGTGTATCTCTGTCTATTCATTTTAGTGGTTGCTCTAGGTATATCATTTAATATATACATAATATCACATTCCACTGGGGTCATCATTTTACCAATTTAAATGCAGTGGAGAAATTTTTACCATCCTCTATATCCCTTTACCTTCCTCCACTTATAATTGTCTTAAATATTTTATCTACAAGCATTTAGATACACATCAGTAGATATGGGGGAGCACTTTTTTGTTTATTTTGTTGGTGGTCATTGGCTAGAGTAGAGCAGTTATTGTCCAAAAGGCTTCTGTCTCGCCAAGTCACCCCATTCCTAGTCCTTTATCTTGAGAAAGGAGGCTTCTGTTGGGACTTTTTTTGTTTGTTTTGCCTGATGCCCTTAGCATTTCTGTGTCACTGGCTTCCTCAGCTCTAGGTTCGCAAAAAGAAAATTTGTCAGCATGATGCTTCTTAGGTCACAAGGTTCCTAGTCATTCCACCTTTCAAAGTCTTCTTATATTTGTTTTATATATAATGTCCAGGGGGTTTAGTTGCACTTTGTGGGAGGAAGAAGAGAAAGTACATTTACTCCATTTTCCTGGAAGCAAAAGTCCTGATGCATTTTGAAAGCTGGCCTCTGGTTCCACTTTCACAAAAGACATTTCCCTGTGAAATAGGGTTAACATCCCACAGCTCTTCAAAATGGAAAACAAGTTTGCAGTAAGAGACAGGATTATCAGCAAGGTTTAAATCATCTCAATCTGCCTGCCAAGACACCAAAACTAGAGGGGCAAAAAGCTAGCTCAATTTTCTAGAAATGCCTCAAGAAAATGAGATAATGTGAACATTGATGATTTCATTGATCGCCCATACAGACTTCAGGAGTATCACTCCTCAGTGATATGAGCTAGTGAGGACTTTACCTCTGGGGATGCATCTGTCTCAATCCATTATATACCACTGCCAGTCTACACCAATCATTCCCAAATTTTATAGTGCAACCAAAGTACCTGGGGAATCCTTATTAAAGTACAGCTTCTTCAGTGGTACCTCTGGGGAAGGCAGAGTGGTGCTGGGCCTGTATATAGCAGTCTGGGAACCCCCGTGTATGCCCAGACCAGGGAAAGTCTCCCTGAAACTGCCTCTTTAAAAATAATTGAACTTTATTTTTGTTATTGAGATTGTCATAAGTACTTTGTTCATAGAAAAGTCACTTCTTATAAAATAATAACAGCAACATTTTGTACAGCCAAAAAAATGCAGACTTTAGGCCTCACTCGGCCAAGGAACCACTAAGCCTCCTGGTCTTGAGTCAGTTCAGCTGTATACTGGTCAACACCAGAATTCACTGAAAGAGCTGTAAAATTATAAGTAATGAAAATGCCATATTATGATAGAACTTATCAGATTCCCAATGACAAGAAGACATTTTAAAGTGGGACAAGTAGGGTAACAACAGGACATGGAAAACTGAGAGTTGAGTATGGGTACCAAAACAAATAGGCGGCACTGGCTGCAGTCTCTGGTCACCTACTGTCTCCTGACTCCTAACCATAAAGGAGGCTAGGCCAGGCGCAGTGGCTCACACCTGTAATCTCAGCACTTTGGGAGGCTGAGGCAGGTGGATCACTTGAGGTCAGGAGTTCAAGACCAGCCTGTCCAATATGGAGAAACCCTGTCTCTACTAAAAATACAAAACTTAGCCGGGTGTGGTGCCACACACCTGTATCCCAGCTACTTCGGAGGCTGAGGCAGGAGAATCACTTGAACCCAGGAGGCAGAGGAATGAGCCGAGATCATGCACTCCAGCCTGGGCAACAGAGCAAGACTCTGTCAAAAACAAACAAACAAAAGGAGACTACTATCCTATTTCAGACATTTTAAGGTTACTGCAGAGTCACTATCTAGGGATCTGCATGGCTAAACTGCTTGTTCTGCCAACCCCACAACCCCTCCTCCACTGATTTCAAACCTCTCAGGCATTTTCTCCCCCTCCTTCAATGATCTCACCTCCCTTTCCCAGGCAAGACAGGACGTACTTCACCTTCCAGCACCAAACTTCCATCCATGGCTGCTATGGCCATGCTGTGTGAATTAGAAAGAGGCACTCTTTCCTCAAGTATCTTTACTATCATTTGCCAGGAAATGGTCAAGGCCACTATTCAATTTGTCCATGGGTTTGATCAATATAAAAAATCCCTGGCTCCTTTCCATCAATATTTAAACAAGCTTTGGCTGGGTGTGGTGGCTCACACCTGTAATCTCAGCACTTTGGGAGGCTGAGGTGGAAGCACCTGAGACCAGCCTGGCCAACCTGGTGAAACCCTGTCTCTATTAAAAATACAAAAATTAGCCAAGTGTGGTAGTGTGTCCCTGCAATCCCAGCTATTCAGGAGGCTGAAGTAGGAGAATCGTTTGAATCCCAGAGGCAGACGTTGCAATAAGCCAAGATTACACCAGGGCACTTCAGCCTGGGCAACAGAGTGAGACTCTGTCTCAAGAAGAAAACAAAAACGAAACAACCCCTCCCCCCAAAAAAAGCTTATGTTTCTCCAATCTTAAAAAATAATAATTAAAAATTACCATTTTCCTTTCAGTATCACTCTCATTTCTTCACAGACAACTTCTGGGAAGATTTGTCTATGTTTGTTTGTCTCCATTTTCTCACCATCACCCTCACTTATTCCTCTACTCACCACAAACTGACCTTCCCCAGCCATTCCAAGGAATCTGCTCCAGGTAACAGCAAAGCCTGCTCAGTCATCTCACTAATTTCTCAGCAAAACTGACCTAATTAACTACTCTTCCTGAAGTGCTCTTCCCTTGCTCCCTGCAATACCGTATTTCCCTGGTTTCTCTCCTAGGGCTGCCTGCTCTTCCTTTTCTTTAGTAGCAGAGCTCCTGACACTCTGTCCCGGGCCTCTTTCCCAAAGGGTATTCTCTCCACCAGGCAATCTATTCCAAGCTCCTGCCCTAGCCCCATTCACAGGCAAGCATCTAAGGCTCAGACTTCTAGCTCAGGCCTCTCATCCAAAAAATCAAAACAGGCACATCCATTGGCCTGTTAAGTTTCTCCACTAGAAGACCTCCAAAGTGTAATATGTCTAAAACCAAACTTCCCACACATCAGCTTCTTCCCTTATGGTTTCCTTTTAGTATGTGGTACCCCAACATCCATCCATCTGTCAGCCCAGAAGCCTGGCAGTCACACCAACCCTGCAAATTCCACACACCCAATCCACCACCACGACCATCTATTTCCTAGTGATCTCTCTCTCTCTCTTCCTCCCTTCCCTGTTCTTCAGCTGTGGCCTGAGTCCAAGTGACCAAAGTCAAGAAAAGCAGGCCCATGTACTCTGTGCTCCCCAGCCTGGTGCTTAAAACCCTCAACTATTGTTAAGGGATTATGTTACTAGAAAGGGGTCCCCATCCGGACCTCAAAAGAGGATTCTCAGACCTCGAGCAAGAAAGAATTTGGGGCAAGTCCAAAGAGTAAAGTAAAAGCAAGTGTATTAAGAAAGTAAAGGAATAAAAGAATGGCTACACCATGAGCAGAACAGCAGCATGGGTGCTCAACTGAGTATACTTAGAGTTATTTATTGATTATATGCTAAGCAAGGGGTGAATTAGTCAAGAGAATTCTGGGAAAAGGGGTGGCAATTCTCAGAACTGAGAGTTCCACCCCTGCCTTTAGATCATATAGGGTGACTTCCCAACATCACCATGACATTTGTAAACTCTCATGGCACTGGTGAGAGAGTCTTTCTGTAAGCTAATGTATTATAATTAGCATAGGATGAGCAGTGGGGACGACTAGAGTTCACTTTCATCGCCAATCTTAGTTTTGGTGGATTTTGGCTGGCTTCTTTAAGTATCTGAAAGGATACTTAAAGAAGGAGGGCTGCAATGGGGAGGTTTTACCAGCAGGGTCTTTGTGACCTGTATCTTGTGCTGACCTACTGTCTCATCCTGTGACTTAGAATGCCTAACCTCCTGGGAATAC
Organism: Cacajao melanocephalus; assembly: GCA_963573385.1. NCBI lineage: Eukaryota > Metazoa > Chordata > Mammalia > Primates > Pitheciidae > Cacajao > Cacajao melanocephalus. Next base: position 7,053 of record CAUYLG010054430.1, read on the forward strand.
AGCCCAGCAGGTCTCAGCCTTCTTTTACCCAGCCCTTATTCAAGATGGAGTCGTTCCGGTTCAAATGCGTCTTGACAGTTCATCCTTCAATGTTCCCGGCTAGGACATTTAAATGTTTGTCCCTCCTATTCACTGGGCTCTGGAGCACAGAACACAGCAAAGTCCCAATTAATACTAATTTAGTAAATGGGAGAAAGGAAAGGGAGAGGGGAAGGGAGGAAGGGAGGAGGGCAGCAGGGAGAAGTGGGGGATATGGTCAGTCTATCCTCTCTGCCAGGCCTCTCTGCTGGAACTCAGAGCCTGAGCGCTGAAATTCTCATCTGCCACACACAACATGGCAGCTTCCTTGACCCACACCCAATTTCTGCTTCCGAGATGGAAGCGTACGTCATTTCCCCTCTGGTTGCCCTAGCAACCCTTGGAAGCCAAGAATGTGAGAAAGTCGGCTTCCTTCGCGCCCTTCCTCTTCCTTCTTTTCGCCGCTCCAGGGCAGCTGACAGAGAAGCTCCAAGGGTGCTGGCCGCGGCTAGTCGGTGAGAAGGGCGCAGGGAGGAGCCGTCCCGCGTGTAGGGGGCTCTGAGGGTAACCAATGAGAGGGAGGGCCGGAACGGGGAGGTGGCTCGGAGGCATGGCCAGTAAGTTGGGGATGAAAATCCTCCCAGGAACCTGGTTTTTAATGGGCTGAGAGAAGTGGCAGGTGCAGCGGCTGTGCGGAGACAATGATGCTTAGTAGCCAGGAGTTCATGGCCACAAACTGTGTGTGTAGAGAGGGCCACAGCAGCCTGAAAACCATTTTCGTCCCCTTTTAGGTTTACCCATTCCACTGGGCCCAGGCGCCACCCACTCGTGCTGTCTGGTAAACTTTCCTCCTGTTTCTGAGGTCATGTCTGGCATGAAGAGTCTTTACTGAATAGTTTTCATTGATCACAGGCCCGGTTCTTCACTCTTCTCACCCCTTTATTGAAATAGCAGTGAAAATCTAATTGAGAAAGTACTGTTACAGGGGTTGAAAAGGCTACAGGGGACCAGAGTCATTGACTTTTATTTATTTATTTATTTATTTGAATTGGGAGTCCCACTCTCTCACCAGGCTGGAGTGCAGTGATGTGATCCCGGCTCACTGCAACCTACACCTCCCAGGCTCAAGTGATTCCCCTGCCTCAGCCTTCCAAGTAACTGGGACTACAGGTGCGCACCACCATACCCAGCTAATTTTTGTGTTTTCAGTAGAGATGGGGTTTTCACCATGTTGGCCAGGATGGGCTCAATCTCTTGAGCTTGTGATCTGCCCGCCTCCGCCTCCCGAAGTGCTGGGATTACAGGCATGAGCCGCTGCTTCCAGCTGACTTTTATTTTTAAAATGAAGATCTGTTTTACTTGAACGAACTAAAGAATATTGGCATTCAAATAGGTGCTGGAAGACTTGAAAGCAGTGGAAATTTCTCCACAGATGATAGGAAAGGATGGTCACAAAATGAATATCTCCTGACTCACAACACCTAGTGAGCAGAGTCATGACCTCCTTCACCTTAGCATTTGGAACAGGCTGCAAAATTCATCCTTCCTCGTAGCAGCCCCTGCATTCAGTTTGGTTTAGTTGTTTTATGTGGTTTCTAGCCTGTTTTTTTTTTTTTCAGGGTGCAACAGAAGTCTTAGGTAGCTGAGAAGTTCATGGAATCTTCTTTGGTACACCTTTCACTATTGCTTGTGATATGGTGCAGGGTTGGGATATACAGACATTTCTCAAGTACACTGTGTACCTACACAGCACACTGCAATTTGGCTACTGAAGTCAAGAGAAACTGGTTTAAACAACTGATGAGTGTAACATAGGAAGCACATTTCATTTGATAACAGGAACATAGCTTTTGTGCTAATAAAACGCTTTGAAAATTAGCCTGTGGTCTTTAGTAATTAGCATATACATTTCAGTGTTCCATTGGTTCGTAACAAATGGACTAAATAGGTACCCCATTCAGTCATTTATCTAAATGAAAAGTTTGGTTAAATTGTAGTTGAGGGCATTGATCACAACTACAATTTAACCAAACTTTTAAATTGGAAAAAGAGATTAAGATGGAAATCATGGGATTAAATTTTTAATTAGTTTGCCCCTTGGACCGTTGCTTGGTATGACACGGTGACTGATTGGCTGCTTGTGCCTGCCTGGGAAGATAGGGCTCTGCTACCAAACCTCTCAACGTAAGAGTGTTTTGCAAAAACCTGAGTATTGTATTCAGTTATCTTTCACTTCATTCTTGCTTAACAAGGAATTGAAAAGGAAGGCAAAGTCTTGGATCTCATAGTTCTTGGTATAGTGATACATATAAAGTATGAGATGGGGGCTTCAGAGAGCTCATTAATAAATGTCTCAAACTAACATGTCTAAGTCAAACTCTTCCCTTCCTATCCACAATCTCCTCCTCTTCCAGGGCTCCTTACATCAACTAATGGTGCCATCATTAGTGCACTCAAGGCAAAAACCTGTAAACAATCTTGATCCCCTCTTTCATTCCCCACAGCTCACCCATCAACAAATTCTATCTGCTTTTCTTCTAAAATATCTTCTAAATCTATTCACCATTCTTATCTCTACCGCCCTAATGCAGGCATCATCATTCTTTACCTGGTTAAGTGCAGTATCCTCTTAACTCAACCTCCCTGCTTCTAATCTTCCAACCCATTTTCACCATCTCGGTCCATTCACCACACAGCAGCAGCCAAAATATTTGTTTAAAATGTAAGTTAGATTCCATCGCTCTGGTGTCTAGAATTACTGTCTTTCCCCACTAATTACTGTGCCCTACAAGGTCCTACATAATCTGGACTCAATCTGGTGCTACTCTCTACCCCTTCACTCACTATAATCCAGACATACTATCTTTCTCTCTTCAACCTGCCAAGTTTTAGCCTGCCTTAGGGTCCTTGCACTAGCTGTTCCCTTTGCTGGAACCCTTTTCACCCAGGTATTGTTTAGGGCTGAACTTAAATGTTAACCTCTTCAGATAAACCCTTCCTTGACCACTCATACTCACTTGCCTCCTGTTATCCCTGTCACAATCATCTTGATTCAGTTTCACCACAACACTCATCCTTTGTTTATTGACTGTCTCCTCCCACTAATATGTAAGCTCCATGAAAATAAACATCTTGTCTATGTCGTATTACTGTATATACAGAACCTCAAATAGTCTCTGATGTATGAATGAATGAATGCATGAATGAATTGATTCTGTTTCCCCAAAGCTGTTGCCATCTCATTTCAGGTACACTGAAACAGGGAGGCCGGTAAAGGCCAGGGGGTCAAATGCTACGTAAAGTGGAGCCTGAAGCACGAGATGTAGGCAAAGACACAGTGGGGAGAGGCAAAAAAAATTGGGGGTGGAGGGCAGAGGGCCCAGGAAGGAAAATGGAAATGACACAGAACAACACTAAGATATGCCCTAGACATTTGAAGACGTGTACAAGTATGTGTGTGCCCACACATACTCACACACATACCAGCTTGAAGGATCTTGTCTCAGCACTTGCTCTGTACTTGAGTCTTAGGGAAGACTTTTCCTGGTAGAGAGGCTTAGGCTTCAGTGTTAAGGAGTCTGATTCAGAGGTCTACTTAACACTTGTAAGCTGGTCTCATTCTTGATCAGGACAATAAGGCTGCAGTAAATCATAGCAGCTGGGAGAAAGCAGTGTGGTATTCTGCAGTGGTTCTGTTCACCACCACATGAGCTGAGCCTGAGCAACCTTCCCTTCCTGGCCCCTCGTTCTGCTTAGATACAAAGTGAAGGCTTACTTTGGCTCCTGTGCAACTTTAAAAGTCAAACTTAGCTGAAATTGGCCAGGTGGGGTGCGCTCCTTCCTAAAGAGCAAGAGGCCCACTTTTAAGAAAATCCTAAACCTTGGGTTACACCTCAATTTGGCAGTAACATTTACATGACGCATTATGTCTAGAAAGCCATTTAATTTTATGCCATCCGATGTTTATATTGACAACTGATGAAAATACAGGAGCTTATGCCACTGTGAAACTACAATACAGTGGCTCAAATTTATTCTCTCTCTGTTGGATTTGAGGGGATAAGGATAAGAGAGAGAAAATACTGTTGGCTCAGGTTAAAAAAGGAAAAAGAAAAAAAAATGGAGCTTAGACTTTAATCTTTTCATAAATCTTCCTCATCCCCAATTGTTCAGCCAAATTCAGAAGGATTAGCCTTCCATCTTCCATGAACCTTTTGGCTGGACCTTTTGTCAATCTTTTTCCCCTTTGAGTCTACCCTCAATGTTAAAAAAAAAAAAAAAAGATGTACTACAAACTTTATTCAGATCCACTTCAGGGTCCCACATAGCATTTAGTTTTTATGTCTTTTCCAATCTGTGATGGTTCCTCATGATTTCTTTGTCTTTCATGACCTTAACACTCTTTAAGAGTACTGGTCAGTTATTTTCTAGGCTGTTCCTCGGCTTGGATTTGTCCAGTGTTTTCTCATGATTAGACAGGGGTTTTGAAGTTTCTTAAAGAACACCACCCTTCTCCGTGCATCATATTGGAGTATATCATGTCAATATGTCTTATTACTGGTGGCGTTTATAAGACACATTGCTGTCGATGACATCTGATCACTGGGTTAAGGTGGCATCTGTCTGGTTTTTCCACTGCAAAGAGGAGAATTCCGTTTGTGTTAATATATATTTGGGGGGAGATGCTGTGAGATTACCTTGGCTTTATCTGTAACCAGAATCCTTACATGTGTGTGTTGGGATGGAGGGGTGATGAGTGGGTGGTGGAGTGAGGTGGACTGTGCGATCTGTTCACTCTGTACATCCCAAGAACAGATCAGAGCTTGCTATGACTACGCTGCATAAAGAGGGGAAGAAACCTTTGTATTATAATAAAACCTGGGGCAACATCTTGATATGCATAAAGGAAAATGTGATATGGCATGTTTTTATTGTGGGGGGTGGGGAGGTGTGTGTTGTTTGTTGAATCAAATTCTTTTTATCCACGAGTTCATTCATGATTTCTTAATAAAAGATAACATTTTTTTGAGTGTCTACAGTGTGCCAGGTACTGTACTAGGCTCTGCTTCTCTTATCTCAGTTCATACAACACTGTAGACATCATTAGCTGTTTTACAGATAAGGATACCAAGGCTCATGGAAGTAAGTTACCCAAAGGCAAGTGGCAGAACTGAAACTTGAACCCAGGCTCATCTAACTCAGAAGTGTGTGCTGTTTCCAAAGCACCACGCTTGCTTTCCTACTGTATGCCAGGCTCTGCAATTAGTGCTAGAGATGCAGAAGTATGAGACAGATGTTCAAGAAGTTCACACCTACCGCACAGGGACCTGGGGAAGAGGCACCAAGGGCCTGGGGAAGAACCTATCCTTATGGGCATCATTCTTGTTTTTTCAGTGACAATCCCGTGTCTCAAGAATCACTGAAATGGTTTTTCTCAGGCCTTTAATGAGTCAGGGTGGATTTGCCAGGTTGCCCTCAGCCACAAACAGCTGAACAGAGAAGGGGACTAATAGCAATGGGATGCCTGCTTGGCTTGTTGCTGGCTGTTATTCATCTCAGCCCCACCATGAGTGAGTGTATTATTATCTCCACTAAATACACGAGGCATCCAAGACCCAAAGAGGCTAAATAACCTCAGGCCCAAAATCACCAGCTAGTAAATGGCTAGCCAGGAGTTTGATCCCAGATCTAACTGATTCCATAGCCAGTGTCCAATCTCAGTGCCCCTTGACACGCCAGGGGTGCAGATTCCAGCATCCTTGCTGCGACGTGGCTGAGCATCCACTACCTTCTCATTTGTAGATGGGGCAGCCATGTTTACATAGTGCCTGATGGACACTGACAACAGTTCATTTGTACCAGGCATTTTCTTTTGCTTAAGCCAAAGGATCTTTGGGCAACTTTTGCTTTTTTTTTTTTTTTTTTTGACACCCTCTCCCCTCAACAGTCAGTTCATATCAACAGGACAAATGGAAAGTGACGATTCTGAATCATTTGTGACATGTAAAATGCTACTGTGTAAACAAATGTGCTTCCCTAAGAGAGATGGCATACGGCAAGTCAGGCCCCTTTGTCCCCAGTTTTTGATGAGAGGGTTTAGTTCCTCACAGAGACAATGCTTAATAAATAGCATTTGATGAGGCTGCTAATAGTTTGTGGCTTTCCTGTCTCCGGGCATTTGCTGAACTGTGTAGTGAAGAAGGGGACAGAAAAGAATCCTTCATTCCCTGCCTCTCCCATTTGGTGGCTCCCTGGATTCTCTCAGGTCACTGTCCTTTCTTTTCTTTCCTGTTTTTGAAAACGTGAAAGCAAGGTGAGGTCGCTGCACTGGAGTCGTTGGAAAAGAAAAGGAGACTAATGATTAGCAGGCCCAGGGATTAGGATGGGGAGAGCAGGTGGCAATCTGGTTTACTAAAATTACTCCATTTGGTTCCCATCATATAGAATGGAGGTTCACTGATTATCTTCATTCTGCTGCTATTGTCCTGCTAGAGGCAGTGAGAATGAATTACCAAAAGGTGGGATTAGCAGTAGATAGAAAGAAAAAATGGGGTAAAAGGAATTGGAGTTGTTCTTGATTTCCCTATCTTAGTTTGGATTCTCCCAGACCAGATCCAGAGGCAAGGATTCAATTATAAACAATTTATTTGGGAGGTGCAGGAACCATTGGCAGGGAATTGAGAACGAGCGGGGAAGGGAGAAAGGCTGATAAAGGATTGCTACTCCTGTGGAAGACTGGGGCTCGATCCCACTGGTGAACCCTGGGAATGGTGTTATACAGCACATATGTCAGAATGATCTGTCTTCCCACTTCCACTCAGGGAAGGGAGCTGAGGTATTTATACACCAACTTCTGAGTGTCAGTGATTAACAGCTGCTCTCATACGGCGTTCTGGGCACACAGGCAGAATGGTTCTCCGCAGCTTAGGAGAAAGCCCTCAGGCAAAGGGATGCAAATGCTGCAGCTGAAAGTCAACCAGTGTGCACTGCTGTGGTAAAGCCAGAGGGATATGGGCTGGGTATCAACAGCATCTGCTATGTCCCCTTAAAACAAAACAGAACACCCACTCCTCCCCCAGTATTTCCGTATTGCTAAATAGCACCACCATTTACTCAGTTTCTTATGCCAAAAGACCTTGGAATCTTCCTTGATGCTTTTTTGCTCTTGCCTCACATTCGGTCATGAACTCTATCTTAAAAATACACCTTGAATTCTGCTTCTCACTATCCCCACCATCATCTTTCATTGGGTTTCTGCAACAACGTCTTATATACTCTTTCCCCTGATACGGTAGCCAGAGCGATCTTTTTAAATCTGAATCAGATCACTTTACCCCAGGCCACCAGCTCAAAACTATCCAGTGGCCCCTCATCACTCTTAGAATAAAATCAGTCTTCACCAAGCCCCAAAAGACCCCACATGATCTAGCCTCTCTGACTTCAGTTTCCATCTGTTCTCCTCTTTGCTCATGGTGCTCCCACTAGATGGCTTCTCTTGCTGCACTCCTGCCTCCAGGCCTTTGCATCTGCTCTTTCAACATGGAACACTACTCCAGATGCTCCTTTCACTCCGTCCTCTCAATCACTCACTCCTCTGCGCAAAGATCACCTCTTTAGGGAAGACTTTTCTTAATACCTTATCTAGAAAAGAGCCTTTTGTCACTCTATTCCTTAATTTGTTTTATTAATTTTTCCATAGCAGTGATCATGACCTGAATAATATTAGTTTATATTTTATTTGTCTGTTGCCTGTCTCTTGCACTAGAATGGAAGTACCATGAGTGCAAGGACCTTGATTCTCTGCATTGCTCCCAGCTCCTAAAAGAGTGTGACACATAGTAGGTATTGACTGAATGAATGGATTAATAACTGTTTACTGGTCCTGCTGAGAGGACCCATCTGTCAAAATTTTTCAGAACAGACAGCAGAAACTGCAAAGCTTGGTTTAATAACTGCCTGGCTGCCTCTTTTCCCAGAGCTGGCCCTAATGAAGAACAAACTCTCTTAACAGAGTCGGTTGAAAGTTCTGGGATTGCTTCCAACATGTTCTTTCCTGACGTCCACTGCAAATCTCAACTTGTTCATTTTACTTTTTGTTTGCCTTTCTGAAAACAATGGAAGGAAAATTGAGGAAATCAATGTGCTACATTTTATATATGATGATGGGGACAAAGTATAATCTTGATTTTTTTTAATAAACTAGAATGCAAAGTTGGTTATTTCCCCTAGTGTCTGGCACACAGCATATGCGTACTAAATGTCAAGTGAATTGGTAGTGTCATCTATTTGATGTTATTAAGCTTTCTTTGTGTGCTAATTGTTCTGTAGAAGGTATTGGATTAAAGAGGCCACACCCTTAAAACTACCAAAGAGTGAGAGGATTTTCTCCGTACTGCCCCCAACCCAGAAAACCCTTAACCTTATCCATGCCCATTCCTTCTCATACATACCAGTCCATGACCCTAAAAATAGTCAGTAGAATCAGTTCTATTTTTTTGTGTGTGGTTTAATCTAATCCATTATAAAAGTAATGCAGGTTAATTTTAGAAAGTTTTTAAATTACGGAAAAGTAAAAGAGAAGAAGAAACATAATATGTGGTTCTACTACCCAGAGATAACCACAGTTAATATGTTGGTGTATTTCCATTCAGTGTTTTCTATGTGTATTTTTACATAGATTGAATATACAATTGTATTTCTCTCTTAATATCATAAGCATTTATTCTTGGTATTCAATACTGTGAATATCTCTTTTAATAGTTGCGTACTATTACATTTTCCTGTTTTAGACCATTTAGCTTGTTTTCTATCTTTTTTAATTATAAGTAATGCTGGATAAATATCCCTATAGGTGTATCTTTGCTGGCATTCCTGATTATTTCTTTAGGATAGAGTCCCAGAAATGGTATAACTAGTTCTAAAGGAGACAAACTCTTAATACATTTTGTGAGATTTCATTTTGATTTCTAAAACCATTCAAATGTGACTTCCATAAAAGAGCTCTAGAAAAGCAGACTGCCTCAAAGAATTTACTTCCAGTTTTGCAACATTTCAGACATAGGGTGTTTTAGCATTCAGTTTAAATGAGCACAGAAATCTTCTGTAGGCTGTCTCCTCTTCAGGCCTCTTCCCTCTCTAATAAAACGCAGCATCTGCATTATAAAAATCTTTCTTTGGTAAACAACGTCTTTTTCTGTTCTCAAGGATTGTTTTCCTAAGTCTTTCTGGTGGGTATTGGGTTTATGCCTAGAACTATGTGTCGTATTTTTGCTTGCCTGTTTATGATGTCTTAAGGGTTTAGTTACGCTTTGTGTGTGTGGTTTTTTTCATTGCCAAAGGAAGTCCAGATTTCATGGCAGTGAAACGTATTTTTACAAGTCTGTCTGGGTCTTTCCTGAAAGGCCAGGATTACCTTGGCAGGGACTGTCCTCAAGAACATTGTATGGAAAAGGAGTCCCCTCTCCAAAGCTAAGCCATCCTGGAAATGACCTTGCCAAAGACAAGTGGTTTATCAATGGAGGGAAACCCTGCCATTCGTAGATATGAGAGGCCACGCATGCCATCTAGGAGGGTCAGGTTATAGGATAGCCTAGCAAATGATGTCTCAGTCATACTACATAATGTCCTGCATGGAACATTATTGAAAAGAATGAGTCAGACATCTCTATCTGACCTGAAAAGACATCCATGATATTTTGTTAATTCTGAATAACAAGATGTAGAAAAACATGTATGGTGTGATCTCATATTTGTAAGAAAAGAAAAAAGGCAAAAATCATATTTAAGGATTTGGGAGGCTAAGGCGGGCAGATCACCTGAGGTCAGGAGTCCAAGATCAGCCTGGACAACATGGTAAAACCCCAACTTTACTAAAAGTACAGAAATTAGCTGGATGTAGTGGTGGGTGCCTGTAATCCCAGCTACTCGGGAGGCTAAAGCAGGAGAATCCCTTGAACCCAAGAGGCAGAGGTTGCAGTGAGCCGAGATCATGTCAGTGCACTACTCCAGCCTGGGCAACAGAGTGAGAATCTATAACAAAAAAAAAAAAAAAAAAAAAATCATGTGTAAGGGAACCTTGAATATCTACATAAACCAAAAGAAATACATAGAAGGACACTTATCAGACTGTTGGTAATTCACTTGTATGTGGAATTGGGCTAGATGAGAATTAGGAACTTTGCTTTATACAACTCTGTCGAATAACCTGTTACAATGAACATGTATTACTTTTATAACTTAAAGGAGGAAAGCTAAAAAAAAAAGAAAGCACTGGAGAGGGACAGAATAAGAGGTGGGATTTAGGAGCTGCTTATGTGGGACCCGTGCAGGGTGGGTCATCAGCCTCTCCGACAAGGCTGATGCGTGTGCCAAGGAAGGTTCCGTCACCTAGAAGAGTAGGACTGAGCTGGCATGTCCTTACCCTGGCAGCTGCTAGCAAAATAAGATGTGTGGGCATTCACTGGAGATATCACACCTGTAAAGTCTTTTGGGGGAAGAATGGGAATGATTCAGAGAGAGTCAGGAATTGGCATCTAGGGCTCGAGAGAGGGTGGCCAGGAGAGATGAGAGGAATATGCTTTAAAAGCATCAGAATGGAAAAGATGGGTTCTGCCTCTGAATCACAGAGCTCTTCCTAGCTGTCTGTGAGACAGGCCTCAGGCCTTGAATGAGAGACAGTGCCCAAGGCTTTTATTAACCTTCTTCCCTTGGGAGTGAATGCTGAGGTGTGTGTCTTTGAGGAGTGATGACTCAGAGGCTCCACAGCTCTCAAACTTCATTTGCTTTATATTCTATTTGTGAATTAGGGTGTGTTCACGGTGAATGGATGATTTAGATGATGACGGGTCCGCTGCAAATATAAAGGGATAATTGAATCTCGAAGTCTATTAAAGACTGTTGTCTTACATCTTGTGGGATGACATTTTATTACGGGGACCAACTTGGCTCTCATATTCTGTTTCTTCTCTTCCTTTCCTCCCTTTCTTCATTATCTTTCAAAAATTAGATTTTCCCCTTCGCCAACCAGCAGTAGCAAAAAATCCTCCAAGAAAAGTCAGGATGCCAGAAAGGAGTACCTGGGGGAGGCAGAATTGCATGGCAGTCGGGGACAGGGGCTCCAGTGTTGGCCACTAACTGTGGCCTCCAGCAAGTATCTTACCTCCTCTGAGCCTCAGTTTCCTTCTCTGTAAAGTGTGGGTGATGAGGTTTACTTTTTAATTGTCATGAAGATGAGGGATGGTGATGCCTAGCACAGTGTCTGGCACTTTACAGCAAGCACCGCGATCCACTGTTGTAATCAGGACTTCTGTCATTCTCACTTCTGCCACACGTTTGCCCTGTGTCCTTGAGCAAATCGGCTCCTTCCAGTAGCCCCCTTGTTCCTCATCTGCCAACCGAACTCTCCGCAGTTAATAACTCCAGTGACGCTCAAAAAAACAACAAACGCAGTTGGATAGCAACAACAATAATCAAAAAAACCCACCCTGATTCCCCGGTTGGATAATGTCATTTCACTCAGGACTGCTCTCAGTAAGTGGGTCTCTCCTTTCAGAAGAGCCTGCAATCTCTCTGCTCCTCAGGGCTGCCAACACTGGCCTTGTTCTGTGGTCTGATCCTCTGGCGACCTCTGTCCGCACACTTCTGAGACTGGCCAGGAGCCCTGGCACACTCACACTGCACAGCCCGCCAAATCAAAAGGCCCTTTCTTTTGAGCAAATAGCATCATGCACGTTGCCATCAAGACAATGAAAGCGTTTGCAGTGGCGCAGCATCCAACTTCTCTCCGTGGCCTTTTGAAACAATTTTGTGACCAGGGAATGGTTAGAGACAAAGGTCTTTCTATCTGATCTGCTCACCAGGCTGGTGTGGGATCGTGGGGGGCCTGCGTCCATCTTTCCTGGCACCACATGGATCGCTATCACTGCGTTTGTCTCCTCCCTTTGATTAGGACAGGCAGTCAGGCAGGCAGGCAGAGGGTTATATTTCAACTGCCCTTGACTCTGTTTATAATCACAAACATGAAAGGAAGGGAAAGAGATTGAGTTTATAGGACTGGTTCTTTGTGTAGCCTAATTTATCTCTCTCAGGCAGCAGTGGGCTGAGCGAGTTTCCTTTTTGTTTCCAATGCGGGAAACTGAAATATGAATCTATGTTGATGAGAGAATAAAGGAATTGAAAGAGGCATAAATCTTATCTTCTCGCAACCCTAGAAGATCAGCTTCTCGTGAAGAAGGGGATTATACTTCTGTAATTAACTGCTTTGCAGCTCCTGGTGATGGCTCAGAGCTGAATAATAGCACCCAGCCAAGTTGGATAAAAGGCTGGCGGGTGGGCGGGTACAGCCGCTCATTGTGAACAATGGTCTCAGAGCTTGACATCCTTCCCCAGTGCCCCATGCTCAGAGAGTCCAACCAGGAGACATTTGTTCCCTGTCTATCAACATTCACAGCAGAGAATAAAATTACAGAACAAATAGCTCAAAGAGACCTGTTCCGGTAGCTGCAGTGAGCTGCCTCGAAGAACCAAGCCAGGTTCTACACTTCTTTGTGTTCCAGCCAGTGCCCAGGACCTGTTAGGTGCTGACTGAATGTTGGCTGGAGGTGACTGCTTCTCAGCAGCTGTGCTGTCTCAGGAAAGTTGCCTGAGTTCTCTGATCTTCAGTGTTAACTGTCTGCACGACACAGCGGGTTCTTAGAGAATTCTTCTGAGGAAGAAATCAGATCATGAATATAAACAAATTACTTGTTACAGTGGTTGGTGCATGGCAGGTGATCAATAAATGGTAGCTATTAGTATTACATTGTGAAATAAAAATGGATCGTGGACACATAGCCATTATAATAGTCAATATTTATGAGGCTTACCCTATACAGACACTGCATATCAATTAGAACATGAAAGCTCCACAACATCCCTATCAGGTAGGCAGGATTCCTTCCCCCCATTTCACCGGTGACAAAACGGGCTCAGAGTGGAAGGACGATCTGCTGTGGTTAGGAGCAGGAATAGAGACTGGCACCCAGGCCTCTCCCTTGTCCCTTTTTCCTTAGCCCTTGGCCCTCGGTACTAGAGCCACAGGTACTCAGCCCCTTGGCTCACTGTACTCTGAAACTCACCAACCCCAGGATCAAGCTTCTGAGCCATCTGGGTTTCCTTTTGTCCTCCCGGCTGCATGCTGAAATCTCTAGGAATCCTAAACATTCTTCTTTTGAGATGTTTCCAGAACTTCTCCCTTCTTCAATCCCCCTGCCACTCATGCGGGTACAGACCCTTGGCTCATGACAGCCAGGCATCCTACATCAAGCAGGCACCGGAGTAGTGTCTCAGGCACAGGTACCCTTTCTATCACCCCTCACATCATCCCTCACCCCACTCTCCTGTCCTTCCCCCAAAGGGAGCAACAACTACTCCCCCCCACATATTAAGTCAGTTCCATGTTCGTTTCCTGGTATTCAGAGCCCTTTAGCTGACACACCCAAACTCATCTTCCTACTCACAGGCAGAACCTTGGGTCGAGCTGAGCCTGTCTCAGTTGCCCTCAGGCAGGCACCTGCAGCCACTGTGGTGGCTTAGTGGATTAGACCCTTAATAAAGACGCAAATGTCCATATTCAGTGCACAGTAAGTGTTTAACAGAGTTATGGAACATAGAGATCATCTCTTCCATTCACCCACCCATTCTACAGATGGAACCTGAGGTCCAGAGAAGCTCAATATCACACAATGAATGAGTCTCAGAACCAAGTCTCAAAGCTAGGCCTTCAAGCTTAGCATTCAGTGTTCTTCCATTAGGCCAATAGGCCATACCACCCTCAGTAATGACTGGCTGTCCATGGCTGGGAAGAGAAATTTATTTAGTACTCAGTCTACATGTGGGCCCTGGACCTGTGTGGTTCCCCAGCGGGACAGCCTGAAACCTGCTGAGGCTCCGAGTTAGGTGCTGGGCACAGGGGTGTGATGGGCAGAGGCTGGGTGGTGGCGGCAGCAGGAGTGGGGGTGGGAGATTGAGGGGTAGGGGGATTGCTGTGAATCTCAGCAACTGTAAGACAGTGTGGAAAATGGGGCTGAATACCAGGCCAAGGAGTATGCTGTGGGAACACAGCAATTAACTTCTCTATTTGGGTGGGAGATGGGATCCAGGAGGGCTTTAGGGAAGAAGTGGCCTGTGACTCTGAAGAACCAGAAGGACTACGTTCATGGCACCAGGGGGCGGGCATTCTGGATGGAGGAGCAGCGTGGGCGGAGGCAGGGGGGCAGACAGCTGGGCATGGGCGTGAGAACAGTGGAGCTGCAGTAAGGGAGTCCAGAAAAGCAGCTCCCTTTTCTGGAGCCTGGACTCCAGCCCTGACTCTGCATCTGGGCTGACCCACTCAGGCTCTTGGCAAGTCACTTTGCCTTCCTGGACTTCAGTGTCCTTGTATGTGACATGAGCATCGTGAGGTTACCTCTCTCCTAAGGCTATTGTGGGGATTCACCTAAATAGTAAGGCACCAGATACACAGCCTGACACATAGGTATTCAACAGAAGACCCAGCGTGGGTGGAGCTCAGGTTATTGGGACCCCAGGGACAAGCTGGGGTTTGGATGACACCGTTTGTTTTCTTTTGCCTTCCAATGGGCCCTTTCTGCTCCTTCCAGGATCTCATCAGCTGGCCTGGGAGGGCTGCTTGCTCACTCACAGTTGCCAAGATGTTTGGCTGTGCCCCCGTCCAGAACCGTCTTCTGGTCCTGTCTTCATCCTTGAGCGCTCTCCAGCCTGAACCCAGTGGGGGACTTGTGTTCCAGGTCTGCTAACGTTTGCTGGCAGAGCCCATGTTTGGGAGCGAGAGCTGTGTTTAGGTAGAAACAGACACTGAAAACAGCTGCTGGCTTCTCTGCCGTGGGAAACAGGGAATAAAGCCCTGCCACCGTGGGCTTTGCTGGGGAGGGGGAGCACGGGGCAGGCACTGCTTACTGTCTCTTTTGGGGAGGGGAAGGCTGTTTCTCTTTAGGGAGTGGGCCAGCCCCCTCAGGCTCTGGCCAGGGGTGGGGTGGGATGCATGGAGGGAGTTAGAAGCCCTTCTTCTCCCTGGACTTCTAGATGTCTGAAAACTGCATAGGCACTTTCTACAATTTGGTGTCTGTGAGACAGGGTCGTTTGTTCAAGCCTCTGTGGATGGACCAGTCAGCAGAGGCAGTTTCTGGCATGTCCTTGTATACTGTGTTGATGAGTGGTGTCAAACTTACCTTCCCATCAGCTTCACTTGGTTGGTGCTGATTCCCAGACCCTTCCGAGCTCCCTGAATCAGAATCTCTGAGGAAAGGGCCCAGAAGCCTGCATTTTCACAAACTCTTCAGGCGATTCTGGTGCAGGCATTCAGGGAACTAACTACACGTTGGGGACCACTGTCAGGTTTCTAACATGTTCTCTGAGAAACTAGGGGGAAGGGGCAGTCAGGAAGAGGAGGGGGCAAGCCCAACTCCCCTTAGTATGCACACTCTGTTAGGCTTTTTGACTTGGACTTGGAAGCAGATGCTTTTAGATGCAGGTTTCCTTAGAAACAGATGCTCTCTCTGTTCTAGAATATCGAATCGAGTAGTTCCCCATCCTTTAGGTGTGCCTCATTTGCTGTCCACCCACTCATCCATCTATCCACCCACCCATCCGTCCATCCATCCGCCCACCCACCCACCCACACACCCACCCATTCATCCATCTACCCATCCTTTTTGGAGTGCCCACCTGCTCTGTATTTGGCTCTGGGCTGAGCCTTGGAGACACCAGAACTCTCCATTTAGACAAACAGACACATAAATCGTCATAATACAGGGAGATTCTGTTCAATGAACAATGTCTCGAATAGGTACTGTGGTGGCACAGGCAGAGATGATGGACTCACTGGCAGGGAGAAGGAATCAGAGAAGACCTTAGAAGACAGCACCCTGTGAGTGGGCCATAAAGGGCGGACAGTTTGCTGGATGCAGAGGGTGAGCCTGAGGGTGTGTAGGACGGAAGGCCAGTCCTGTGAACTAAATTCTCTCACATCCACATTTAGAGCAGAGGCTTATCCCCAGTCCCCATGGAGCCCGAATTCAAAGGCTCATCTGTAGCTGCAACCTCTAAACTCAGCTCTATCTCCTGACACTTCTGAGTTAGGGACCACTCTAGTGTGTGTGTTGCAGGCCCGTGGTGACTGTCTCTTACACGGTACAGTTATTGCGGCATTAACAGGTGAACAGCCATCCAAGTGGAAAGGCACGGAATGCTCCCAGCCCTAGCTCTGCCTCCAACTCACTGTGGAATTGTGAACAGTTTTGGCCTCAGTTTCTCCATCACTAAGATGGGAGATTTCCTGCCTGGAGTGCAGCCCTGAGACCCTGCCTGCAAGAAACATGTTAGCAACGACCTTTCTCTCTACTCCAAGCTCATTTGTCTGAGCATATCAGCAACACAACACCCCACAGTTCAGTGGATTTCTTGAGCTCCCACCCGGCACACCTAGCCTGTACTACCTGCAGCTGAGAAGGGACATTTGAAGGCAAACGGCACGAAGGAAGGAAGCCTGTAGGTGGCGCTGTGGCTCCTGTTGCCGAGCTGCTCCCGGGGGAGGTGCGTTTTCAGAGGATCTGGGAAAACCCGGCAGGGTTGATGGCAGCTCTTTCTCTCGGTGCCCTCGAAGTGCAGCAGGCCCCACCTCTTGTGTCCCTTCGCACATTTCAGAACGTTCTCTTTTCGAGGGGGAAGGAGGGGGAGGGGGAGGGGGAGGAGGTTCGGGGAGCAGGAGGAGGAGGAGCAGGGGCCGGTGCTGGGGAGCCTTGTCTTCTGTGCTGGTTGTAGGCACGGTCCCTCCGTGTGGCGCTGTGGTGAGCCTGTGCCCTGTCGTATTTGGGTCACAGCCTCCGTGACCCCTAGCCCCGGCCAGGCACTCCACACCTGCAGTGATTCGCTTGATATTTTAAAAGCACTCCGTCTTCTGCCTGCTGCCTTCTCTCCATTCATCTGGGTCTGGGTTTTCACCGAGCCATCTAATAGAAATCCAGGCGGAGAATGATGGGGGCGAGGAGAGGGAAAGTGCTCACTTTTATTAAGTGCCCGCTGGGTGCCGAGCACTTCCTCAACAACTAGAGCAGCGGTCTTTCTACTTTCTTTCAGCTGCGTAACCCTTTCCGCCATCCAAAATCTCAGGTCTAACCTGGGCATGTAAACAAATACCAGAGAAGCGCCTCTGATGGAGCGGGATGGGCACCTAAGGCCCTGTCTCTCACCGTTTCGCATCGTCCCCACTCCTAACAGACCCTTTGGTGCTTCCATGAAACCCGGATCTAAAAGCTCTGTGCTCATTAAATCTACATATAACTCTCAAAGGAAATAGTATCCACATTTTTCAAATATAAAGCTGAAGCCCAGAGAGGAAGAGTGTAGGTTCACACAATTTTTGTCTGTGCGTGTGATGGAGTCTCACTCTATCGCCAGGGCTGGAGTGCAATGGCACAATCTCAGCTCACTGCAACCTCCATCTCCCAGGTTCAAGCAGTTCTCTGCCTCAGCCTCCCAAGTAGCTGGGATTACATGTGCTCACCACTACACCCAGCTAATTTTTTGTATTTTTAGGAGAGATGGGGTTTCACCATGTTGGCCAGGCTGGTCTCGGACTTCTGACCTCGTGATTCGCCTGCCTCAGCTTCCCAAAGTGCTGGGATTACAGGCATGAGCCACTGCGCCTGGCCTTTTTTTTTTTTGAGATGGAGTCTCACTTTGTCACCCCGGCTCTCTATAGTGCAGTGGCGTGATCGCAGCTCACTGCAACCTCTACCTTCCTGATTCAAGCGATTCTCCTGCCTCAGCCTCCCGAGTAGCTGGGATTATAGGCGCATGCCACCATGCCCAGCCAAGTTTGTATTTTAATAGAGATGGGGTTTCACCATGTTGGCCAGGCTGGTCTTGAGCTCCTAACCTCAGGTGATCCACCCGTCTTGGCCTCCCAAAGTGCTGGGATTATAGGTGTGAGCCACCACTCCTGGCCCAGGGATATGATTATTAAAGGGCAGAGAGCCAGACCGGAGATGCAGATGTGCTCCATTCCCAAGCCCATGCCTCCGCTGGCTCTGCCAGGAAGACAGTAAGTAGGTGCTTTGCTTCCTAAGGAAGGGCAGGAAGGGGCTTGGCTCCTCCAGCTGCACAGAGGACCAGGCCAGACACACATGGCCCGGTTTGGTGCGTGGATGTCTGGTAAACTGCCTGCCAAGGAGGAACTCAGGGAGGACAAGAGAATGGATGGTGGGAAATACATGGGGAATGGATCTGCACCACCAGGGAAGTGATCTTTCAGCCCACCAGGCTCCGACTTGGCTAACTTTAGAAGAAATCAGCCAGCCATGGATTGCTAGAGATTCAGACACAAGCTTTCCAGGCCCTGATGAGTCCTTGTTTTCTTCCAGGACAACTGGGATCAGGGACTGTAAACTACGACCCAGATCTTGGTTCCCACTTTGCACATGAAGAGAAGATCGGCCCTTTAAAAACAAAATGCTTGGGAAAAAAAAAAAAAGGATTTGACTTTTTTGCTTGGAATTTGTTGTTTGCTTGTAATCTTTTTTTTTTTTTTTTGAAATGGAGTCTCACTCTGTCACCCAGGCAGGAGTGCAATGGCGCAATCCAGAGTGCAGTGACGCCATCTCAGCTCATTGCAACCTCCACCTCCTGGGTTCAAGCGATTTTCCTGCCTCAACCAAGTAGCTGGGATTACAGATGTGCACCACCACCCAGCTAATTTTTGTATTTTTAGTAGAGATGGGGTTTCACCATGTTGGTCAGGCTGGTCTCGAACTCCTGACCTTGTGATCTGCCCACCTCAGCCTCCCAGAGTGCTGGGATTACAGGTGTGAGCCACCACACCCGGTTGTTTGCTTGTAATCTTATAATGAGCATGGATTTGGATTCAGAAATACCTGGGTCAAAAGGTCATGTCGGTGCTAAAACCTGACTTCTCTGCATCTCAGTTGCCTCCTCTGTAAGATGGCATCACCAACACTCCCTGCACCATCGGGCTGCTGTCACTGGTTCTTGTGTGTGGAAATGTCAGTCCCACAGCCTGAGGTGTGCAAAGTCAACAGTGATTCTCTCCCCACTTCCACCCCCTGATTTTTCTCAAAGTCTGTTGAATGTATGATGTGTTCTAAATGGATGTGCTTCCACGGGGCACTGAGAGGATGGGCGATCTCTTCTCACTGCAATCAACTGGCTGAAACACTCACCTTTTCATCGTAGCATGTGAGATGTCACATTCTGATCCCCGGAATTGTAAACTCAGACTCTCAAGAGAGCTCAGGATGGCAAAATCCAACCTCTTCATTTTCAAGGTGGGGAAACTGGCTTGCACAAGGTCATGCAGCAGGTTTGCAGCAGAGCTGGAACCCACACCTGTGATTCCCAACCTGCTGCTCTGTCTGTCATCTTGGGTGACAAGAAGCCATGGAGGCCGCAGGGAGGAAGGACCATGGGATGCTGTCCTGAAGCCTCTGGGCTGTGACTCTGAGGGAGGCTCACCCTGTTCTGCGAGCCCCATCACATGGGAGTCATGTGTAGGGGTGAGTGGAGCCTCCTTTACAGAAATGAGACCCCCAAGGGCCAGGAAGAGTCCTGTCATCGCCCAGATTCATCAGGATCCAGCTCCTGCCAGAGGCATTGAAGTCCGAGGAGATCTGTCAGACTTGGAGTTGAGTCCCATTCCTGCCTCAGTCCCATACCTGCCTCTTGCCAGTCATGTGCCCTGGGCAGGGGATTTCTCAGGCTGAACCTGTTTCCTCACCCTCAAACTGAGGAAAGTAAAATTACAAACCCATAGGTTATTGTGAAGATTCAACAAGTTAATGTAATACTAATACTTAATGCGCATTTACTATGCGTCAGGTTAGGTTCTAAACTCTTTATGTGTATTTGCTCATTTAACCTTCATAACAACTCATAGTTTGCTGCTAAGGGAATGGAGGCTCAGGGTAGTTAAACAAAGCCCAGGGACAGTATTGGAGAGGACAGTGCAGATTTTCAGCTGGGTAGCCCGGCTCTGGCACTCCACTCTTAACCACCATGCTCTTTGGCCTCAATTTCAGCAGAATCCTGTGCTTAGCACATAGAAGCTCCAAAAATGTCCACCCCTCCCTTGCTGTCTGTAACCTGCCTTCCTCATCCACCCCTTCCGGCCCCCAGGAGTGGTTTCTAGAAGCAGGGTCCTGTTGTTTCTCAGACAGCAAAAGTTGACCCAACTCCATTGCTCTCTCTCTCTCGTTATTTTACTTCGCTGTTTTGTTGTTGGTTTTGGTTTTATTGCTTACGCTTTGATCAAAAGCAAGACCGAATTGCCTACAAAAGCCAGTCTCCTGATTCTGTGCTCCCGAGCACCAAGGGAACCTCAGCACTCAGCTAAAGCTTCGAATGCCAGCCAGTGAAGGAGCATGGTTGCTTGGCTTCTAATTGCTCACATTCATGGCTAAACCCCCAGCTCACAGGCCAGCTTCCTGGATACAACTGACCAATTTAGGGGAAAATATGCCTTCTTGTTTGTGGGTTTCTGGCGATACTTGTTCAATTTCCTGGTTGCTATAGAGACCTTGTCAACACATCCAAATACTCTTCTTAGCACAGAAATTTGTCTTCTCCCCAGTCTCAGTATTACCCCAAAGAACACAGGGTCTCAGGAAGCAGCAGGAGAGACTTAGCCTCTGGGCCTTCTGAGCCCGACTTCCCCACCCCCATGCTCTGGTTCCCTTTCAGACTTTGAGCCTGCAGAGGATAAAATGAGGGAATGAACAAGGCATGCTGTTTGAGTGGGACCAAGCTTCAGCGCAAATAAAGGGACGTGAATCAGAACAATGGAGAATCTGGCCAGGGTATTTAAATGTTCCCATTTCTTTTTCCAGTGACCTAAGGACAGGCAATCTGCCCTGGGAATCTGGATCCTCTACTATTAATATTATGGCTGGAAGGGCCAGGTCAGGGCTCCCGGTAGACTGGATTCTAAGGTTGGGTCTCAGGGGCTCCTGACTGGTGAGGCCAGCAGCTACAGGGCATTTATGCAAATGGCTGGCGGAACTACCAAGCTGGCTCCTGTCTTTCCACCTCTGCTTATTGAAAGCTTACCCATGCTTTATGACCCCTCTCCGATGCTGCCACCTCCAGAAAGACTTAGAATCAATCTCCTCTTTTGCCCTTGTACCTCTCATTATAATCTTGTCTCTCATCACCTCCTGTCCGACGCCATGGTTGCTTGTATGTCTGCCTTTATTCCAGAGATTCTCATCAAGCTCTAATTATGGGGCAGGCCCAGAGCTAGTCACTGGCAATGAGAAAGATCCAATCCCTGTTCTTATTTCAAGGTCTCCCATATGCTCAACAGTCTGGCAGAGACGGACAAGTCCACACATAATTAAAGCACACGGAGAGGGATGTGCTGAGTACCTGGGGCATCTCTGCCTGCAGATGGGGGAGGGGCAGATCCAGGAAGCCTTCCCAGAAGTGATGATGCCTGGCTTACATTTTAAAAGATGAGTTTCATGGTACTGCATAGGGGACAGGGAAGGGACAATCCACGAAGGTGGAACAACATGTGCAAAGCCAGGGAAGTGTGAGGTCTTCAGGGACGAAGCCCCAAGGAACCGAGATGGCCAGTGTTGGGGGCAACCTGGGGCACAAGGGCAGGAGGTGGGATTGGGCAAGCAGGGACTGTCAGATCGCAGAGGACCTCCTCTGCATTGCTTAGCAGCCTGGGCTTTAGCCTGCAAGCCATGGGGAGCCATGGACAAATTTTCAGGAGACGAGAGACCTGGCAGGGTTTGTCATTCAAAAGACAAGTGGGGCTGCTGAGTGAAGGATGGATGGTTGAGAGGCAAGAGGTGAAGCAGGGAGACCAGCTAGTAGGTGGTGGCCTTCGTCCAGGTGAGGGACCGTGATGTGGACTGAGTGACAGCAGTGGAGGTAGGAGAAGTGGGAGGATTTGAGATCTGTTTAGGAGGGAGAATTGGCAGGACATCATTGTTGATGGGATGGGAGGGAGAGAGGGTGAGTCGGAGATAACTCCCAGAATTGCGGCATCATTGACCAGGGTGGGTGATCAGATCTGAGGAGGACAGTGGCACTCCTGGCTTAGAAAATGCTGATCCAGGGAGCCTGAGGGATACCTCGACGTGCATCTAGACTCTCTTCCCTCCTCTTTCTCTGCTCCCCAGGCCAGCCCTTGCTGTGGCTTTTCCTCCAACCTGTTGCCTAGACCCACACTAAGGTGGTAGCTTGGAGTTAGATCACCAGATCTGGGAAAAGTCATCAGATGAATGCACTCTTACTACAGGTGTTTGAGCTAGACTCCGTGTGCCATGCCTCCCTGGGATTTTCAAACTTTAAGGAGAAATCCAGGAGAAAAAGGACACAAACAATGGAAATCCAGGTTTATTAGGAGAGAGATTTAGGAAGTCCTTCTCTAGGGCCTGAAAACACACTTGCTCAGGCCCTGGGCCTGCTCCTCTCCAGTCACGGTCCTGTGTGCCCTGGTCCAGCCCTGCAGCCTCAGTCGCGCACCCAGCCTGCACCACCAGCTGCAAGGCCCCAAGTACATCCTTTGTTTTTCCTGGGTCTACTTCTTTATTTACCAATAACAGCATTATGCTCCTTCTATTCCCACCCCCCTTTCCTTATTGTCTCTTCTTCCTTAGTGATAAAGAACAAGGACTTTGGAATCAGGCAGATCTGGGTGTAAATTTCAGTCCCACCACTTCCTACCTGTGTAAGTTACTTCAACAGTACCTTAATCTCCTCATCTGTAAAGTGGGGACAGTAACGGTACCTACTTCATATAAGTATGGTTCATATTCAATGAGATGATGCATGGAAAGCTGTCAGCTCAGTGCCTGGCACCCAGGAAATGCTCAAAAGCCCCCAAGGTCATGGCCATCTTGGGCATCAAGGTTCCCTCCCTCCCTCTCACCTCCCCTCCCTCTCTGATAATCTTTGCAAATGCTCCCATCACAAGGCTCTCTCGGGCCTGGGCTGCTGGCTGTCCAGTCTGGAGGACAGCACTGAACTGAATGACCTCTCTAGTCTTTCTGGTTTGAGAGTCTTGAGTCTCAAAGGCTTGGGAACATTCTCCCTGAACTTTCTTCATCTGGGTTCTTATAGTGATCGGGGCCCTGGCCTCTGTGGGTCTGTCTCTATTTACTTTTTCCAAGTTATCTGGAGGCTTCCTCGCTCCACTCCCCACCTCAGCATCCCCTCCTGGGTCCAGAAAGGTTCAGGCATGCACACTCTCCATCGGCAGTCATGGCCCACCTGCCGGCTCCCCAGTGACTGGGTCTCTGATTGCCTTCCTTCTGTATTTCCCAAGTATGTTCTGAGGAGCTTCACGTGCTTCCCCCTGCCTGTCTGTGCTCCGCATTTCTGAAGCCAGCTTTGGAGCAGAGGGAAATTGCTTTGGCAGAATGAGGATTCTTTTTTTTTTTTTTTTTTTCTGAGCTGGAGTCTCACTCTGTTTCCCAAGCTGGAGTGCAGTGGCAGAATCTGGGCCCACTGCAACCTCCCTCTTGGGCTCAAGTGATTCTCCTGCCTCAGCCTCCCAAGTAGCTGGGATTACAGGCAAACGCCACCACACCCAGCTAATTTTTTTGCGTTTTTAGTAGAGACCGGGTTTCACTGTGTTGGTCAGGCTGCTCTTGAACTCCTGACCTCAAGTAATCCACCTGCCTCGGCCTTCCAAAGTGCTGGGATAACAGGCATGAGCCACTGTGCCCAGCCAGAATGAGTTTTCCCATTCTCTGTCCCTCCATGTGGGGAGAGCTTGCCTTTGTGTGATTTCTCTGCTGATCATCTTGGCTCATGTCCTGGGGTATTAGGGGTTCTCCAGAGAAACAGAACCGGTAGGATGTGTATAGAGAGAAAGGTTCATTTTAAGGAATTGGCTCACAGTTATGGAGGCTGGCATGTCCGGAATCTGCAGGATGGGCTAGCAGATGGAAGACCCGGGAAAGAAGCCATGGGCAGTTCAAGTTCAAAGGCGGTCTGCGGCTGAAATCTTTCCTGTTCAGGGCAGGTCAGTCTTTTGTTCTATCAAGGCCTTCAACTGATGAGATGAAGCCCACCCATGCTTCAGAAGCCAATCGTTTTCCTCAAAGCCCACTGATTTCAGTGTTAATCTCACCCCAAGTCACCCTCACAGAAACAGCTAGAATGAAGTTTAACTCTAGATCCCGGGACCGTGGCTCAGCCAAGTTGACACATAGAGTGAACCATCCCACCCTGTTATTGGCAAACATACCAGACACATATCCCAGGCCTTGGGGAGGCTGCCGTTCACCTTGGATTCCAGCCACACAGTAGTAAGATTTTGTTCCCACTTGCCCAGAAGATCATGATGGGAAGCCACCAGCCACGAAGTGCAATCTCTGTCTTGGCCATTCAGGGCCTCCTGGCTTGCAGCAGTGAAGGACTAGGCTTAGGCCCGAGGCTGAGGGCTGTGTATTGGGTACTAAGTGTGGAATGGAGGTTTCAGGGAGGAGATGAGGGGTGTTTCTGTCCCCATGGCCTCACAGACAGCAATGTTCAAACCTGGATGCATACCAGAATCACTTTAAGGTATAGATTCCCAGACCTCACTATCAGGGGAAATTCAGAGGCACTAGTCAAATCTAGAAAGATCAGGGCATCTAAATTATTAGGAAGTAATTAGTGTATCACCATAGAAAACTCAGAATGAGAGTGGAGCTGTGAGCGTCTCCTGGGGCCAGGCATTCCTGTCTCTTTCAAAGTTGAGGCACCTGGTCTGACCCATCATTTCATGCTGAATCACCTGTTGACCAATCTTGCTTGACTGACTCCTGGGATGGAGGCCTGGCTCCCTCCAAGGCAGTCCCTTGCGTTGGAAGAAGGGTGATGGTGTGAAGCCTGTCTGGCTGTACCCTCCAGCTGCAGGTCCTTACTCCAGCTCTCAGAACCAGAAGGAATCTGTCTAATTGCTCATCCACTGGAGAGCCCTTGAGGTATTGATGACAGTTTTCATTTCCTGCTGTGTCTTCTCCAGGATAAAAAAAATCCCTGGCCCTCTTACCAAGCCGTGTCTCTCAGCATGAGGTCCCAGCAGTGGACTCTGCTCAGGCTTTTGTTTGGCCCCTACAAGGCCTACCAAAGCAATCACCTCCTTCCTTCCAAACACTCCATCGCCATTCATGTGACCACAGCCATGTGGCTGCTTGTGTTAGTTCCATCACACTGTGGATAGAACCCTCCAAGCCTGAGCCCCCAGCCTGTATCCTTATCCTCCTCCTCTCTCTTGCCCTAACTGTTCCACCTGGAAGAGGGGCTTCTTCAAGGTCCCAGGCACTCAAGAGCATTCTCCTCCACTTAAAAAACACAAACATTATGGGTGCAGTGGCTCATGCTTGTAATCCCAGCACTTTGGGAGTCCCAGGCGGGCAGATCATGAGGTCAGATGTTCGAGACCAGCCTGGCCAACATGGTGAAACCCCATCTCTACTAAAAATACAAAAAATTTAGCTGAGTGTGGTGGCACGTGCCTGTAATCCCAGCTACTTAGGAGGCTGAGGCAGGAGAATTGCTTGAACCCAGGAGGCAGAGGTTGTAGTGAGCCGAGATTGCGCCACTGCACTCCACCCTGGGCGACAGAGCAAAACTCCGTCTCAAAAAAAAAAAAAAAAACCAAACCAAACAAGATGGTCTCCACGCACTTGAGAAAACAGGGTCTGATGCCCTTTAGGACTGGCCGTCTCTGAAGCCAAGACCTGACCCAGATTCCGGTACCCTTCATAGGAGGAGCCACCATAGTGGAGAAGGAAGCTCATGGCCTTTGGGCAAGGTAGGTTTAGGTTCAAATCCCAGCTCTCCCTGTGGGACTTGGGGCAACCAATCCTCACTTTCTTGATGTGTAAATGGTACCTACCTGCTAAGGCTGTGCCGAGACTTCTAGATAAAGTGTCAAAGCACCTTGCCCAGGGCCAGCACATGGTAAGCGCACCTAAGTCTAAGTTCTCATTTCCTCTTGAGGGACTTAGATCTTTTATCCCTTCTTCTTTCCCGTCAAATCCTCCAATTCCAGCCCCTACTGTGGGAGAGTTGTATTGAATCAACACATACGTACACCAGTACACCAAGGCACTAGTCGAATCTTGCGGCTTTGGGCAGAGAACACCTTCCTGCGTGTTATGTGACTTGGGGCAAGCCTCTTCCTTTCCTCTGACTGTGGGTCCTTCATCTCTGATTTGAAATGGGCAGACTAGGAAGTCACATTTATTTATTTATGCATTTATTATTTATTTATTTATGGCTATGGGATCTTGCTCTGTTACCCAGGCTGGAGAGCAGTGGCACAATCATGGTTCACTGCAGCCTTGACCTCCCTGGCTCTAGTGACCCTCTCGCCCCAGCCTCCACAGTAGCTAGGACCAAAGGCATGCACCACCATATCTGGCTAGTTTTTTTTTTTATTTTTTTAGAGATAGGATCTTACTATGTTGACCAGGCTTGTCTCAAACTCCTGGGTGCAAGCGATCCTCCTACCCAGGCCTCCCAGTGTTGAGATTACAGGTGTGAGCCACCACCTCTGGCCCAGGAAGTCACTTTAAAGCCCCTTTTAGCTCTGCCTGGTGGGTCTCCCCAGAAGCCTCCTTGTCATTTGGGACCCTTGGCCCTGGGAGGGAGCTGGGGCAGATGTGAAAATCACCTAACGAGCGCCCAAAGAGGAGGCTGGACTATTCCTCCTCCCCACTCTGCCTGATTTTCAGGCACCCGCTCATCTCCTCATTTATTCCTCAGCCATCCACATGTCCCCATTTGTCGGCAGGCACGATGAGGGCACAGATGAGAAATGAAGGGTCTTTCACCTCAAGATACTGACAGGCCAGCAGGGCAGACAGAGAAGCAAACAAATAGCTAAGCCAGGGTGACAAGAGCTATCCTAGAGACGGCGGACACAGAAAGCCAGAGGAGCACAGAGCGGGGAACATGTGATCCTGCCAGGGATGAGAGATGGCTGGCAGTTCAGAGAAGCTAGCAAGAAGCCAACGTTGGCATTCAGGCCTGAAGGAGGGGTGGGGGTCTGCCTGGTGGGAAAGGGAGGAGAGGCACTGCAGGCCAAGGACACAGCATGGGCATTGGCCCAGGGATTGGAAAGTCCCATTCCACTCTTGGAATAACCTAGGAGTTCAGCAAAGCTTGAGGAAGTTGGCTGGGAGATGAGAGTGGAGGCACGGAGGCCAGCTGGCTGCCTGCTGTGGAGATCCAGACTGGAGACCCCAGGGACATGAACTAGGACAGGGCCTTGGTCCTTAGTAGGCAATTTGCGGGCACAAAGGCTAGCCAGATCTGGATCCTCCTCTCCAGGGACTGACCATCCATCCAACCATTCACTCATCAGTAAATGTCGATTCAGCACCTACGCTGTGCCAGATGCTGTAACGGCAGTGAGCCTTCTCCAGGAGGAAGAAAAGGCCTGTCCCCCTGTGCATTCATTTCCCAGGACTGCTATAAGAAAGCACCATGATCCGAGTGGCTTAAAACCGCAAAAATGCATCCACGCATAGGTCTGGAGGCTGGAAGTCTGAAATTGTCAGCAGGGCATGCTCCCTCTGAGACTCTGGGTAGACTCTGTCCTTGCCCCCGCCTCGTTCTGCTGGTGGCTGTTCATCTTGGTGTTCCTCGGCTTGCAGCTGCATTAGTCCAGCGTTGGCCTCTGTCATCATGTGACCTTCTCCCTGCGTGTCTGTCTGTGTTGCGTCACCTCCTTCTCATAAAGATACCAGGTGTATAGGATTAGGGCCCATCCTACTCGGGTAGAACCTCCTCTTAACCAGTTACATCTGAAAAGACCACATTTCCAAATAAGGTCACATTCACAGGTACCGGGTGGTTCGGTCTTCAACGTCTCTTTCTTGGGGGGCGGGGGAGGTGGAAACACAATTCACTGTACAATGCCAAGCAACCACATGCACTGTGGCAACTACCTTAGAGGAACTGGGAACAGATGTACATTCAGAATAAAGAGTCCTTGCCAAGCAGAGGAATCCTCGGTGGCTTCCTGGAGGAGGTGGCTTTTCAGCCATACATTGACAGGATTTAGCAATGGGAATGGAAGGGCATCCCAGGCAGAGGGTAGTGCAGGAATACAAGCATGTAGGAGGGACTTGCAGGGCAGTAATCATGTCACTCATTATAAGGAGTACTCAGAAGGCCCTCTCCTCTCACCCTTCTGCCTGCCTGCCCCCTACATCTCACACATGCCAAGCTCACTCCAGCACCATCCACTCCTTTCTTGCATCTGGTGGGGTTTGGAAGAAAACTGCTGCCCAGTGTCATCGTGACATTATATTCATGTCCAAACCTGGATTTGTTTTTCTTGAGCGGCAGTGAAGAAAAAAAAAATAACAAACTGTATTTATCAAGCAGCAAACCAGTAGGAAATTATAACCTTTTAAAATAAATATGTATCTAATTATAGGAAAGCACTGTTTATATTTGCAGTACTGTCAGGATTTCCCCCGCCAGCCGAGTCTAGAGATAATGTTCCAACTCCCCCAAACCCCCAAATCTCACTGGGCATTAACCTCAAAAAATCACCTCTGCTGGTCTCTCAGCAAACAGTGATTTAGGCTGTGCTGAGATGCCCTGAGCAGGTGGGAGAGGAACCTGATTCCCCAGACTTTCCTTTCAGAGCCAAGCACCCACCCCCTTCATTGGCTCCTAACCACAAAGCCACAACCCGCACCCCGAGAATGTCTGGCCTGTCCAGCACACATCGCTGTGGTCGGCAGTCTTCTCCCTTACAGAAAAGTCAGAAGTCCCAGAGGGAGCAGAACTGAGCCATTTTGGGGAAGGAGCTAACATTGAGTGCCCATCTCACGCCAGGCATGGTGCGAGGCCCTTCATTCACTCCTGTATTCCCTTCATCTGCAAGTTCACACACAGCGATTGAGCACCGAATGTCACGTCCACACACACACACCATGAAGAACAAGTAAGGAACAGGAGTAGAGTGTGGAAAGTGCCAGCGGGAGCCCAGACACCTATTAGGTGCTGATAGGTGGCAGCTGTTGTTAATCACGGCCAGCACTCCATTACCCTCCAGCAGGCACATCCTATGATGAGTTCATTCTTTCAGCATCTATTCATGAAGCACCTGTGATGCAGCAGGTACTGCTCTTCATGTGGCTCCCTCCCTCCTTTGCACTGGGGCCTGCCCTGTCTGCCCTCTTTAATACCTGGCCCCCTCCCACCCAACTCCTGGCTCGCCCAGCCCTGCTTACCCAGCTCTGCTTTCCCCCTCGCACTTACCGCCTCTGATACGCTAGATAATTTACGTTTGCCTGTTATTCTTGTCTGTTCCCTGCAACCACAAGAGAAGCTCTAGGAAGGCGAGGTCTTGATAAGCTCACTTCTGTGGCAGCAGCACCTAGGCCAAGGCTGGACCTACTGAGTGTTTAATTAGTATTTATTGAATTGAGTTGAACCAAGATCATTGTCTTTGGAGATGAACAAATCCAGGTGAAATGCCCACTCCTTGCTAGCCGTGTGACCTTGGACCTGCGACATGGCCTCACTGAGTCTCCGTGTCTACTTCTACAAAGTAGAGAATCCATGGGGATCTGAGAAGGTAGGATGCCGGCACAGAGCAGAGGCAGAGCAGTGCCCAGTGCAGGGCTGCATCTCGGGAGCTGGGAGGCAGACTCTCAGGGTCAGACATGCAGTGGGAATTCCGTGGCTCATGGAGGTCTCAGGAGTTAGCAGGTCTGGGTTTGAATTCTGGTTGCTACCACTTCCCAGCTCTGTGACTGTAAGCAAATCGTGTAACCTTTCTGAGCCTCAGTTGCCTGTTTGTAAAATGGAGCTCAAACATGACTCACAACTCAGAGAGTCATTGTGACATAGTACGAGGTTGTGTCCATAAAGCAAGGCATGGTGCTTGCAAGTGGTAGGCATCCAGGGAATACAGGCTCCCCTTCCCTCCTTCCACCTGGGGGCTGTAAGAAGCTTGACAGCAGAAACCTGCAAATACCCAGGGCTGCTGGGGGCATTAACCCTATTCTCCATGGCCATCCATCCCTCCTCTCCGCAATTACCCAAACTGGGCCTGCCAGGTGTGCTCCTGAGAGGGTTCCACCTCCCCAGCACCAGCCCCACAACTCCCTCCTGGAGCCCCAGCTCCCCCAGGCAGCATTTCCCACACACTTTGGCTCTAATGGACCCTGCAAGCCTCTGAAGGGCTGTGATGGCTACCCGCAGAGCCCACAGCAAGTGTAAGAGGAAGACAGTTCTCCTGGGCAATGGAGGGGCTTCCCCAGGATTGGGGGCTGTGAGCAGATGCCTTACAGAGGGGTCACATCTGAGCAGAGAAGGATGGGGAGGGGCTGCCGCGTGGCTCTGGCTGACTCTGAAGCTGACCATCACATACAGGGTGGGCCTGGGCTGAGTGGGAACCTGAAGGATGCGGTAGCCATGGCAACCTTCCCTGACGCTCCACAATAGAAGATGCCCCAGTACCTCGTGTGTCTAGATGAGGCCCTGAGAGGGCCAGTGGGTCCAAGGTCAGCCACTGCCCAGCCTTGCATACTGAATGGGACTGTCACTTTTGAGTACTGTCCTGCCCCTACTACCACAGAGTTAAGGTGAAGTGGAGTAGGGTTGGGCTTCAAGCCCTCCAGAGCCTGTAGAGACCTGATGCCTGAACACCAGGCCCCTTAGCAGACACAGGAGTTGGGGGAGGTGATGCCTCTGTGCACCGGCACCCAGTATGAAGAGTTGGAAACTTATCACCCTAAAGGTGGTGCTTCTACCTGATGTCAAGACACGCTGGTCACCACATGGGCCTGTGTCTGGCTTACCCATCCCAGCCGCTTGTGGGGTGCTGATTTGAAAGGGTCTTGAAGAGCTGCAGTCTGGAGACAGATGCATCCCTGAGTTCTGGGGCCCTCGGTTGGACAGGGCAGGAAGCCACAGAGTCCAGCACAGGGGATCCACATGGGACAGAAGATGTACATGTGTCCGGCATGCGAGGCTGGCTGGGGCAACACTGAGTGGCCCAGGCTGGATGCTGGGCACCAGGTTGGTCCTTGGGACTGAAGTGGGTTGACTGAGCACTCGGCCCACCACTCTGCTAGGCCTTTGCTCACAGAATCTCATCCAAGTCCCAGAACTGCCCATGAGGAAGGTGCTGTCAGGAACCTCATCCCCCAGCCAGTGAACTGAGGCTTAGTGAGCTCAGGTCACTTTCCAAGGGCACACCCAAGGGCGAAGCAGTTTTTAAAGCCAGCTCAGTCTGCCTCCAAAGCCCATTTGGTCGATG
This sequence comes from Cacajao melanocephalus, assembly GCA_963573385.1. Taxonomy (NCBI): domain Eukaryota; kingdom Metazoa; phylum Chordata; class Mammalia; order Primates; family Pitheciidae; genus Cacajao; species Cacajao melanocephalus. The sequence goes on from CAUYLG010054430.1 coordinate 38,377, forward strand.
AAGAAGCCAAAGGAAGCGAAGGCCACCCAGCTATAAATAACAGAGTTGGCGGGTTCTGAGGCTGGGTCCTCAACTGGGATTGGCGGGTGGGGGAGGGATATCTGTGAACTTGAGTGGGAAAAAAACATGACTTTATGTTCACTCACCTCTAACTAAAATGTAGCATTTCCTTCAAGTGGAAATGTAAGCAGCATACCACAGTTCTGTTAGCAGCACCTGTGACTTTGTTGCCATCAGAAACCACAGGTATTTTCACATCACACTATAGTTGTGACAAAGGTCTTGACCTATCATTTATGCTCATCACCACTTTGAAATTACAGGAGTTACTAGATTGATGTTAGATCTTGTAATTTAATGCATTAATAAAGAATTCAATGCACATATATTGCTATATCTCAATTAAAAAAATTTTTTTTTGAGACAGCGTTTTGCTCTTATCACCCAGGCCAGAGTGCAATGGCACAATCTCAGCTCACTGCAACCTCTGCCTCTTGGGTTCAAGCAATTCTCCTGCCTCAGCTTCCTAAGTAGCTAGGACTATAGGCATGCACTACCACGCCCGGCTAATTTTTGTATTTTTAGTAGAGATGGGGTTTTACCATGTTGGTCTTGAACTCCTGACCTCAGGTGATCTGCCTGCCTCAGCCTCCCAAAGTGCTGGGATTACAGGCGTGAGCCACCATACCCAGCCTCCAATTTTAAATTTTTAAATTATTTTTGGAAATATATATAATTGACTTGCTTTGTAATCATGCACACTTTATGCATTTAAAAACATTGTTCTGAGAAAAGATCCACCGGTCACAGGGGTCATGACATAGAAAATGTTAGGAAACCCAGCTCTCAAGCCAGTGCTTTTAACCACTAGGCTCCCCTACCTCACAGGTACTGAGCCTCTATGCCATCACTTTGCTTCCAGAGCCATGCAGAAGAATAAGCTTGGACTAGTGGCCTCTGGAAGCTTGGCACATTTGAGTGGGGCATACCCCTCTCCCTCTCCTATCTGACCCTCACCCACCCTTTCTGGTCCCTTGGCCACATCAGAGTTAAAACGCCAAATTCTCTGTAGAGCCCAATCTTCTGATTTACAACCAAGTCAGGTTTGCGCCAATTTTCAGGCACCAATTATGGGCCAGCTCTCTTGGACCAATTAAAATGTGCAGGTGCAATAATGTCGACATCAACAGTCTGGGGTTATCTCAGCAGATATTTTTCATGAAATATTTATGAGAGACTGGGAATTTTAACCATTCAATGGCATGCTTCCCCTCTCTGCCAGGGCCTCTTGCAAATGGAGGAAGAGCTCGAAAAGGGTAAGGGCAGAGAGGTGCACAGAATCTTGGAGGCGGAGGGAGAATGCAGGTGAGCCTGAGAAAGCCCAGCAGTGGGTGTAGGGGGAGACAGGACTTCTTTGAAGGTACTTAGGGCAAAAAGAATCTGTAGAATTAGATTAATTAGGGGGCTGGTGTTCTGGAAAGAGCCCATGTGGGTCTTGGAAGACTCAGGCTTTAGCTGGGACTCTGTCGTCCCTTGCTGTGTGATCTCATGTCTGAAAGGAAGGAAATGCCCCCTGGCTTGTGCCACCTCCCAGGGTTGGGGTGGGAATGAAATGGCAGCATGAAGGGGAGAGGGCTTTGGAAGGGGTTCAGCATTGCCCACACGGAAGGGACTGTGCCTCCAGAAGGGTTGATGTTAACGGTGGCCCCAGTTTCTCATGCCACTGTGTGTCCTTGGCCTTGAATAGTGTCCCCCCAGATCATTGACTCTGGCTCAGCCCTATGAGTTACTTTGGCCAATGGAATAGTCGCCAACTGGGTTCAAGCAGAGCTTGCAAAAACACCAGTGTATTTTCATGTTCCTTTTGCTCTTCTGCTTTTGTCAGAGGAATGTGTTCAGCCTAACTTGCTGGAAGGATTCAGGAGACCTGTGAAGAAGAGCCAAGGGTGCCCAGACCAGCCTACAGCCAAGATCAGCACAGCCGTCTACCCAACTTGCACCTCACCGCAGAGAATGGAAGAATCACTCAGCCATCCTGTAGACTGTAAGCAATAACGAATGGTTATTGTTTCCAGGCACAAAGTTTTGGGATGGTTTGTTATGCAGCAACAGCTAGCTGCTACAGAGACTGTGCCCACCCTCACAGCCCCAAGGATCTGTGTGCTCTCACTGAAAAGCAAAAGCAACCTCTGTTTTCTTCCTCTCTGTGGCCACCAGGGCTGCTGCCCAAACAATGAGCTTAGTGGTGGAGGATGGGATCTCCAGAGCTGGACAGTCCTGGAATCCTATCCCAGCTGTGTGACCTGCAGTTAGCTACTTAACCACTCTGTGCCTCAATGTTCCCATCTACAAAAGGCACAGTTTCTACCCAATCGAGTTGTGGTAAGGATGAGAAAAGATACTGGATGTAAAGCGCATGACACCAAAATGCTCCAAATGAGATTTTTTTGTTGTTTATTTATGGTGGTCAATGTTCAAATTTTCCCAAAAAAGCCTCTGCTTATCTTCCTCAGCCCAGATTGCCTGAACTTTTTTGCCAGGATATCTTCCCAGTGGAGGGAGACAAGCTAGAATTGGTAGCCACATGCCTTTGGCGCAGATTTCACAAACACTGTGGTTTTTGGCAAGCAGAGTCTGCCAGTTGCATAGGAACAAGCCTTCCCAATAATATCCCAGTTTAACCACCTCCAAAGCAGTTTCATATCCATGCTCAGATTTGAAAGCTTCACCAGAATCCTGAGGTGGGCAAGGCAGGAGCTGGCAGCCCCATTTTATAGACAAAGGCAGAGGCTTAGAGAGGTACCCTGACTTGTAGGAGCTAAAATGTGGCCCAGGTTATCTGGTCACAGAGGAGAGCTGCCCCTGTCCTGGGCCACTCAGCCTCTCCCATAGGGACAGGTCTCAGCCACGGAGATTCTGGAAAGAGCTCTGGAATCCCCGATGAGAGGCTACACCCTAGAGTCCTAAACGTCCCTTTTTGGAGTATGATTTTATTCCCTGAGCAGGAGGTATCTCTTCTTCTCCCTGAGCCAGTGGAGTAGTTTAGGAGTTATAGAGGGAGATCTCTTTAGTATTTAGCAAAATCAGGACTTTAAATGTAAGGCTGATTAGGCAGAGTTCCTTCACACTGTCTGTCACCCGGACACAGTTAAAACATCATTAACAATGCTGGTCCTGGTGGAGATGCTGGTCCCCAGCGTCGTGACGCCCAGAGAGCCTGCTTACGGATGTAGCCAGCTGTCTCCCTGACTCTGTCCTTTGGGCTTAGCTTCACTCACCAGCTCACTGGGTGCAAACAGGAGGTGGAGGGGTTCTTGCTGTGTTCTGTATTTATTCATGGGTTTTCTTAGTTGCTTCTCTACAAAACCAGACACTGTTCCCTTTTTACCTCTTCTTCCCAAAAATTACTTTCAGAGTTTGCCAGGGAGGCTGGAAAGTCGTTACGGCTTCAGGAAGGTCCAAACACACAACCTAAAAACAGAAAACAAAAATACAGTGCAGCAACGGCAGTCAACAGCATTGTGGGAAAGAACCGCCCGTAAAACGGCTTTTGTGCTGGCCAGCTCCCTTCCACAGTGGGTAGACTATTAAATGGGTGTAGCCAGAAGGAATGGGCCATTTTGCTGTCTGCTCTATTCCCTTACTGTTCTATCATAAGCATTTTCCTTGTTGCAGCACATTAAATTATGGTGTATGCACCAGTAGAATTTTAGACAGTCATGAAAAAAATGATTATAACAAAGACCAGATTGTTTCTTGGAATGCACCTTCCTGATGAAGCAGCACCCTCTCTCATCCCGTACTTTGTAAAAATTGCAAACTGGCTCCCAGGCCTCAGATGTCCCCCAGAGCTCCCTGTCTGAGAACAGAGCAAGGTACAAATCATCTCAAACCAGGCTGAGACCTGTGGTCTGGAGTGCCCCAGCCACAAGCATGGTGCACACCCTGCCCAGACCCGTGGCAAGCTCCTATGCCCAGCCCCACCTCATGCTGATTTTTGCATTGGTGCTGCTTCTAGTTTTTCTCTCTGAGTTGTTACTATCCTAGAATGTAAAGGCCTGGGAAGCAGGAATCTCAGTCCCTCAGAATCTCCCACTATTCTTCTATAATGTTTGCATTAAAAATAGGGACATTGGGAGGCTGAGGCGGGTAGATCACGAGGTCAGGAGTTTGAGGCCAGCCTGACCAACATGGTGAAATGCCATCTTTACCAAAAATACAAAAAAATTAGTCTGGTGTGGTGGCGGGCACCTGTAGTCCCAACTACTTGGGAGGCTGAGGCAGAAGAATCACTCGAACCTGGGAGGCGGAGGTTGCAGTGAGCCGAGATCGTGCCATTGCACTTCCACCTGAGTAACAGAGTGAGTCTCTGTCTCAAAAAATAATAATAATAAGTAAAATAAAATAAAAATGAAGACAATGGGCCAGGCGCGGTGGCTCATGCCTATAATCCCAGCACTTTGGGAGGCCAACGTAGGTGGATCACCTGAGGTCAGGAGTTTGAGACCAGCCTGACCAACATGGAGAAACCTCGTCTCGACGCACAATGCAAACTGAGCCAGGTGTGGTGGCAGATGCCTGTAATCCCAGCAACTCAGGAGGCCGAGACAGGAGAATCTCTTGAACTCAGGAGGTGGAGGTTGCAGTGAGCCGAGATCACACCACTGCACCCCAGTCTGGACAACAAGAGTGAAACTCTGTCTCAAAAAAAAAAAATGGGGATAATGTTGGTGATGACAATGGTAGGAGGAAGCTCAGTACCTGGTAAAGCACTTTGGGGCCTATAGACTGGGGTGAAGATCCCAGGACCCTCTCACTGACCATTCTGCTTTGGCGCTTTTGACCTTGACTTACATGAGCATCATCTCTCATCGTCATCACTGCTTTGAGATGGTAGAATTGGCATCATTTCTGTTTTTGAAGTTGAAGAAACTGAGGCACAGGTTAAGTAGCTGCTTCCAATGTGGTAGAGTGAATGAGGGCTCGAGAAGCCTGGCTCCACCCCCGCTGTCTGATGCTGGCAAGTTCTGCAACCTCTCTGCGCCTCCCTGTCCTCACAGAACCCAGCCCCTGCACAGGCTTCATAAATTCTAACCACTCATCCCTTCCCACACGCTGTGAGCAAATAAGTGCTTGGGAGCTGTTGGGCTCCAGACGGGGACAGCTCTGCCTGAGTCACTCGGGAGCAACTGGTATTGGGTGGGCACACCACCGGTGGCTGTCAGGGTGGGCCTCTAACCTCCACCACCCCCGCCTCAGCCTCTGGTTCCTCTGTCTCCAATCTCGCCCCACCATGGCTGTGAAGAACAAGCCCACCTTCCTACCTCACACCCTCTTTGGGGTCCTCCCAGCCACAGAAGCCCCCAACCCATATTCTCACCCCCCTCCAAACAGGATCTCCATAGAGGGTCTGCTCTCAGCCCCGCATTGCTGAGAAAGCCACACTGGAGGCAGGGGACCACTGAGGGGTCCTGGATGGGATGTTCTCCAGGAGATGATGGGGCCAGGAGAGGGGTGGGGGCAGCTTGATGGTGAGGAGGGGGCAGAGGAGACAGAGCCCACAGGCCAGGGAGGAAGGGGGAGGCGGGGGCCTAGGACAACCCCCACGGCTGAGTCTTGAGCCCATGGAGGAGCAGGTTTGGGTGGAGAGGGGAGAGGTTGAGTTTTATTTCTAATACATTGCAGGGAGGTACAATGGAGGGGAGAGAGGGGAGGGCAGGGATTCAATCAATGGGCCTGGCGCTCTGGAGAGAGGCCTATGCTAAAGACTGCCTGAGCCTCTCCTGCCTGTGATGGCCTCAGAGCTGGGGAGTGGGGGGATTGAAGGGGGTTGGTGAGGGGAGTGTGCTCTTGGGTGTATTCTGTCCTCCCCTGTAGCTCCTCAGGCACTTCTGACCCCTTGGGGAGGTCCAGGTGGAGCAGCAGGATGCTAAATCACTGTCCATTCCAGAAGCCAGCTCCTCACCTGTGACCTCCTTGGCAGGAGAACTCTCCAGTCTGTTTATGCATCCTGACCTTCAACCCATCAAAAGCAAAATATTTGGTTTTCAGAAACTGCCTGTTTGCTTTTCTGCTTCCAGAGGCAGCCAGGGCTTTGAAAGGCCCATCCAGATGTGGGCTTGGAGCAATCAACCCCCTACCTTTGAGGACTGAGCCTTTCAGAGGGGAGGCGGCCATCCCTGGGGCCTGAGCCTCACAGTGGGCCAGGCCTGCTGCTGCTGAGAGTATACAGAAGGCAGGGTCCTGGGATGCTTAGCCCTGCTGGCCCATTGAGGATGGGAGCAGTGGGCCCCAGGAACATGTCTTTCCTGCCAGCTAGAGGAGGAAGGAGCTTACCATGTAGGTGGGGTGGGGGAACCGAGGAGCCCTGGACAAGCTCACCTGAGCTGGGGTCTCCGAGTCGAGTCATTCTGAGCCCTTGCTTCAGGCCATCAATTACTGCTCTGCAGAATTCACGTATGAATTGCACACAGCTAAGGGGAAACAGAATCCGGCCCTCTTAGAGCTTAATATTTCAACAAAGAAGAGAAAACTGGCATAATCCTGCCTGCCCTGCCTACCTAGAAGCCCCTAAGAGAACCATCTCATCTACCTCCCTCATGGAATGGAGAAGGAAATTGGAGGGGATTGGGACTTGCCCAGGGTCACACAGCAAGTACCTGAAGCCAGGCATCCTGGGTCCTACACTGCAGGGCTTCCGTGACCCCAGGCTGCTCAGGGGAGTTAAGGAGATGGAAATCCCTTTGCACTCGGGTTATTGATCCTGTATTTGGAGGGAAGAGATAGGTGTGAAAGCTCCAGCAGCAGCTGCTGGGTGCCCCAAACAGCCAAGACGATGGAGTCCAGGGTCCCTCCCTCCCTCCATCGCTGACTGTGTGGCCAGGTGAAGCCTGGAGGTAAAGAGAGCAGGAGGAGATGGGAACTGTCTTTCCATTTTAAGGGTCCTCTGTGGGGAGGCAGAGGCAAGTCTTAAAGGAGGCCCAGCCTCCTGGGGTAACCTCTGGGCTCCAGCTGAGCCCCAGTCTCTGTCTCAGGCCAGCTCTTGAGAAGCCTCAGTTACAACCCCAAGAGCTGATCTCTGAGGGTCTGTTACCGAAGAGGACATGACCAGCACTTCTTTTCCTTGCTGTTGTATTTCCACGGCCCACAGCTCCTCTGGATAGCATTTCCCCCATTAAATCAGATGTTTTGCGAAAAAAAGAAAAAAAAACGGTCTGGTAATCATAATCATAAATCATAAGTCACGTTATTGTAAACGGATGGCTTCCTGGCTTCCTGGGATCTGTGATCGGAGGCAGCGTGTGGGAAAGCTTGCTGTAATGAGGCGACGGGGAAGGCCAGGTTTTCCCAGGGGGTGTCGTCCACCAGCCAGATACTTCACAGAGCCTTGCTTCTGGATGACTTCCACCTCAGCAAGAGGCAGCACATTCGCGGGGAGCTGGGGGCGGTGGGGAGGCCCACCAGGGAAAAGCAAACCAATCCCAAAAGGAGAATGATGTTGGCTTCCCTGAACTCTGCTTGACGTTTCTATGAAGAGGCGGAGCCCCATCCAAGATGCTCCCAGCTGGGTTTCCGGAGGGTGTGGAGACCTCTACCAGGGTGCCTCCATGGGCCTGGGGGTTCCTGTGGCCCATCACGCTTGCTTAAGATCTGGAGCCCTTGACAGACAAGAGAACTCACATGGGTATGCACTGGGAACTCCCAGGCTCCATCAGCAGTGCCTCCGTGATCCAACCAGCTCGCCTCTGAGTGTAAATGAAGCCATTGCAGAAGGACTTAGGAAACCCAAAGAGGAGAATTTTCTAAAGGCTCTCTGGATACACATAAAATACAAAGTGTCTGAGCCCTTCAGAGAGGGCCTGGGCTGTGAGGAAAGGGAGGAACAGGATAGCTAAATGTTTATGAGCAAGCAGCAGCTCTTACTCCCCAGACTTAGGACATGGAAATGAGCACAGAGAAGCTCAGGGACTTGCCCAAGGTTGCACAGCAGCCTCAGGCCCAGAGACTCCTCACTCATGCAGTCAGGGATCATCTGTCCCCAGTGGCTCAGCCAGGGAAAATGTAGTTAGCGCTGTTGGAGACCAGGCCCTGCCCTTAGGCTTGGAGGTCTGGAGGATGAAGATACATTCCTGTCCTTCAGAAGCTTGTGCCACGGCAAGGGAGAAACACACAATGCAATTGTGACGCCAGGCCCAGAGAGCCATGGGTTATTTTGAATGTATCGCCATGGTTCATTCTCTGAGGGAGCTGAGACAGTGGGGGGAAAATGCTGCACCAGAAGCAAGAACACAGATTCTGCCGGGGAGCAACAGGGGGAGGGGTGGCCTCTGTGTGTGTTGGGGCAGGGGAGGCGGGGTGGAGGGGGAACTAAGGAGATCCTCCCCTGCACTACGCTTTGGCTGCATCTTGAGGGATGCGTGGGAGTTGATGGGGACCAGAGGATTCCGAAGGGCAAGGCCAGTGGTGGAGAAAGTCTGTTCAAAGGCACGGAGGTGCAGAAGGGCAGGGCACAGCCGAACTGCAAGGTGGAAAAGGCCAGCTGAGAAGGGCTCTGAAAGGATTTTGGGCTCTGTTCCATAGGCACTGGGGATGCAGCGACAGATCCTAGGAAAGAGAAGCATCAGAGTGAGCCGGAAAGATTCCTCCCACTGTAGTGAGGATGATTGAGGCAGGAGGCTGGCCAGGAGGCTTTGGCCATGCCCACGAGGGAGGAATGAGAGTCTGACCCAAGGCACTGGTTGTGGGACAGAGAGTAGAGGGTAGTGGATGTGGGAATGAGGGAGGAGGGTTTCCTGGCTGCCTCTGAGGTTCCAGCTTAAGGAGAACCCAGATAGGCCATGGCGGTGTGAACTTTAGCGCTTCCTGACCTCTGGCCTGGTCCACCTTTGCTGAACCACCCAGTCTCTCTGAAGCCCGAGTAATGTAAACGCCCAGCTGGTGCAGGTTCTATTCCCCGCACCCCCATCCCTAGCTGAGCAACCTCGGACAAGTCACTCCCCATCTCTGACCTTCTAGGCTTCAGTTTTCTTATCTGGAAATGGGATGACCTAGAAGCAGTGCTGACATGATGAGGGTTATAAACTCTGTGCTTCTTTCAGATTGGTCCTCACTCACAGACTCACTCAAATTGGGTAATTTGAAGGGATTTTTAAAAAGGACTATTTCCAAAGATCTGGGTCGGTGTAGAAAAATCTCAAGGGACAGTTCGGTCCCCAGGGCTGGTGACAGTCATCCCAGTGGCCACCTGGAAGCCTATATGGGGAGGGCCACCTGACAGGGGCTGTGGCTAGTGCTAGGGCTACAGCAGCCTCCCTCTGACCATTCAGATGGGGAGCCCTGGTCCCCGGTCGTCAGTGCTCTATACCCCAGGAGACTGAGTGTGGGTCTGTCCTTGAGCATGAGAAAAGCAGTAGGCAGCCCCAGCCAGCAATCCGTCTCATATGGCGGTCAGCAGAGATTCACTTTCTTGTTCAGCCTCCTAGACCCAGACCAAATCAGGATGACAGGCCAAGGCAAGCTGCTGATTTAAAATTCAAATTTGTCCAAAGCTCTCACCCCAGGACCTGAAGTTCTACTTTCTATGCCTCATCTCTCTCTTCCCTTTCTTTTCTTCCCTCCGTCTCTGTCTTTCCTCCTCCTCTCTTTACCTCCCTTCCACCTTCCTCCTCTTCCTCTTCCTTCCTCCTCTCTCCTCTCTCTGCCCTTCTCTCCCTATCCCCTACCTCTGATCTTCCTTAACAGCCAACACTGTCCAAGAGACACTCCTCCATCAGAATCTCCCCCGCTTTTTGACTTAACATTCATGGCCCTTGGCTCGAGGGACATGTGGTGCTATGTAGATGTTGGTGACCCCCCAGTCACTCTGGTGGCTGTGTCTGATACATGGAGGCTCTCAGGGAATCTAGAGATGTGGAGAAGCTTAGTCTTCTGTTTCCACCGCAGTTCTTGGCCATCTGGAGTAACTGGCCAAGTCAGCGCTGTCAGGATATCAGTGGGATAATGGTCAGTACTGGGGATGAAGGAGCTGCTCCATGAAAAAGAGTATGTGGGCCAGGTGCCGTGGCTCACGCCTGTAATCCCAGTACTTTGGGAGGCTGAGGCGGGTGGATCACAAGGTCAGGAGTTCAAGACCAGCCTTGCCAATATGGTGAAACCCCATCTCTACTAAAAATAAAAAAAAATAATAAAAAAAAAATAGCCGGGCATAGCTAAGCCCTTCAGAGCCTGTAGTCCCAGATACTCAGGAGGCTGAGGCAGGAGAATCACTTGAACCCAGGAGGTGGAGGTTGCAGTGAGCCAAGATCACTCCACTGCACTCCAGCCTGGGTGACTCAAAAAAAAAAATGTGTCTCTGTGTGTGTGTGTGTATGCATATCTGTGTATTTAGGGAGGGGGGCAGAATTAGCCAGAACAGACAAACTTTTTCAGGTGAATGATGAACAAGGACAAAAAAGATGGGAGCCATTTAAACTGTACCTCATGTGTGCTAGGCACTGGGCAAGGGGCTTGCACACACTTTAATTCTCACTTTGGTCCTACATGGTTCTTCCCATTTTAGAGATGAGGAAAGCAATACTGAGGACCAGCTAAAGACCCATACCTGTGACAGGCTGTGTGAGGACTAGGGAACAAGTGTGCAAGTAAGCACAGTACAAGTCAACGACGCTCTTAAGTGAGCACCTACCATGTGTCAGGCACTGGGTTATGAGGAAGCCTCCGTCCTTGTCTGGCACAGTTCTAGAGCAGAGAGGCATGAAGCTGGTGACCGGAGAACCCTGCGATATCAGGGCTACAGATGACTTAGGCATATTCTAGAAGCACGGTTCCTCCATGGAACAGATGGGTAACTGGAGCCCAGAGGGAAGAAGCGTTTTCCCCGAAGCTACGTGGTGGGTCTTCTCGTTCTCACTCACGACGCTGCTTCCAAGGACATTGGGTCTGCTTCTAGCTCTCCCTATTTTGAAGCTGATTCTTATTCCCCCACTTAAACAATTAAGCTTTAATACGCCAAAAACAGATCATTATCTTCCTAAGGTTTAAAAAGCAAGATTACTATTTGTAACACAAGTAATTAGATACCTTCTGGTGTTTCCTTACTCTCCTCTTCCCCAAAGGATGATGCTTTTATATGTTGCAGAGGGCCTAGCAGCTAGACGTGCTGGCCAAAGCTGTGGGCCTGGAGCAGGCAGATGGGGGATCCTGGGATCTTGGGAGCTGGAAATGCCCCAGGCAGGGAGGGAAGGGAGGTAGGGGGATCTGCTACATGGAGCGTTCCTCTTTAGAGGTGCGGACTTGGCTCTGACATCACTGGACCATCCCAGCCAAGATTGTTTCCTGGGCCACCTTGCTGCTCTGTAGGATAAAGATGGCCGTTGACTCAGGGATTTACGGGGGTGTGAATCAACTGTAGCACCAGATGTGGAATCTTCCCATGGAGGATTTTTTTTTTTTTTTTGAGATGGAGTTTCATTCTTGTTGCCCAGGCTGGAGTACAATGGCACGATCTTGGCCCACCAGAACCTCCGCCTCCCAGGTTCAAGCGATTCTCCTGCCTCAGCCTCCTGAGAAGCTGGGATTACAGGCGCCTGCCACCATGCTCAGCTAATTTTTGTGTTTTTAGTAGAGACTGGGTTTCTCCATGTTGGTCAGGCTGGTCTCAAACTCCTGACCTCAGGTGATCCGCCCCTCTTGGCCTCCCAAAGTGCTGGTATTACAGGCATGAGCTACCTCGCCTGGCCCCCACAGAGGATCTTTAAGGGGTCTATGAGCCCTCTGCATTCAAATGAAACATCTGGATTTTTTTTTCATTGTTTGGGAAATAGGGTTCGTAGATTTCATCAGCTATTTTTAAAGGTAAAAGAAAGATTCACTGATTTTTTTTCTTGCATTTTCTTTGTTATGAAATATAAAGAAGCGTATATACAGTGTATGGACCTAATATAAAGAAAAATGAAACAGCGAGATGGAAGAGATGCCTAGAGCGAGGTAAGGGAGAAGGGGTGCAGAGCTTCCACTCCCTCCCTGGGTGCACTGCCCTCCAGGGACCTCTGTGTGTTTGGCAATCCAGAAACTCTCCAAATCCTGCCGTTCAGGGATTTTTTTATGGAGGCTTCATCACATAGGTGTGGTCACTTGTGTACCAACCATCCCAATGGAGAAATAGGAACCTTCAATGTCTTGGAAACCTCCCATGGGTCCTCCATGGTTGTGGCTCCCTCCTCCCCACCAGAAGTAACTATTATCCTGATCTGTGTACAATTATCTTTCCCCTGGCTTTCTTGTAGTTTTCCCACCTATGAAGCTATTCCAAAACAGCATATTGTTTAGTTGCGCCTGGTTTTGAACTTCTAATAGATTTATACTATAAATACATAGGGGATCTTTTGAGATGCATTCCTGCCCACATATGGACCTGTGGTTTGCTCTATTTCTTTGCACCCTGGTCTTCCATGATGTGACTCAATGCAACTCACAGCTCTCTGGACATTTGGGCTGTTTCTAGGTTTTGACTATTAAGAGCAATGTTCCGTGGACATGGAAGAGATTGTTTGAAGAAAATAGTTGGGAGTGGGATTGTCAGGTCATGGGCTATGTGCATACTCAGTTTTACCAGACAAGCTTAAATAATTAAGCTTTAATACACCAAAACCAGATCATTATCCTCCTAAGGTTTAAAAAGCAAGATGACTATTTGGAAGGAGATCATTTTTCAGAGTGTTTCTACCTGTTTGCACTCCCACCAGGATGAGATGGCAGTTCTTCCATATCTTCACCAGTGTTGGTATTGTAAGGTAGATTCACTTTTGTCAATGCTGTAGGTATGTGCATGGGCAATGATTTTGCTAAATTTGCATTTATTTGATGATTAATAAGATCTGACACATTTAATACATTTATTGGCCATTAGGGTGTCCTTTCTGTAAAGTACACTTCAAGTCTATTACCCATTTTTCTATTGGGTTGTATTGTTTTTAATTTATTGATTCATGAAGGGTTTTTTTGTTTGGTTTCATTTTAATATATTCTAGAAATCAATTCTTGGCAGTTACATGAATTGCAAATATCTCCTCACACTGGGGCTTTTCTTTTGACTTGTATTCATTGCATTTTCAAAGGGTCCATGAGAGGAAAGGTTGAGAACCATTTACAATACAGGTCCTGTGAACAGGAAGCCCATGAGCCAGAAACCCCAAACTTTTGTTAAGCTCACTGGTGTTATAGCACATTGAACCAGTAATCAAGAATGTCATGTTACAAGTCAAGATCATTAGCTTCTTCTGAAGTATCAGATGATCTGGGCCTGCAGTTCCTACATAGCAGTAGCAGGTTCAATCCAAGTGGGGGCTCCAGCTGGAGACGAGGCAGGTCCTCTGCTTCACATAGTTCCTATTCCCTCCCAGACACTGAGGGTCCAATGCTACTTGCCTTCCTGGGGCTGCCCTGGTGGTTTCCTTCCACACTCCTGGTTTCGTTGTGCATGTCACCTGCAGGCATTTGCATTTAGTTAAGGCTCTGCATCCCTGCATCTTATCATAACATGCAGGGCTTTCATCATCCCTGGATTTCATCATACCATGCATCTCAGTGTACCATGAATCTCAGTGTACCATGAATCTCAGCGTATCATGCATCTCAGCCTACCATGCATCTCAGCCTATCATGCATCTCAGCCTACCATGCATCTCAGCCTACCATGCATCTCAGCCTACCATGCATCTCAGCGTATCATGCATCTCAGCTTACCATGCATCTCAGCCTACCATGCATCTCAGCCTACTATGCATCTCAGCATACCATGCATCTCAGCATATTATGCATCTCAGCCTACCATGCATCTCAGCCTACCATGCATCTCAACCTACCATGCATCTCAGCATTTCATGCAGGGCTGTATCAATACCTATGGTTGTTACTATAAGAGATAGGAAAACCCACACTGCTTTTCCTACTCTCACACATCACTTGCTACAGAACGCTTGACTTTTGCTCACCAAAATATGTGTGGGTTTCTCCTCACTAACAACCAGTTCTGCAGGGGACAACAGATGAGTGTCCTCTAATTCATTTCTGACACTATCTGCCTGGAGATGGCATCACATCCCACAGGTTAAGGGCTGAGTTCCACAAGACTGCCCCAACTTCAGATGTGAATCATGAGCTCCAGGTTGCGGTCTGCTTCTGGTCAACCAGTCATAAAGTGGGAGTTCCCATGACTCTCTCTTCAGGTTTAATGACTTTGCTAGAGCAGCTCACAGAACTCAGGGGAATTATTCATGTTTACACATTTGTTACAAAGCATGTTACAAAAGATACATATGAGCAGCAAGATGAAGGATGCCTAGAGCTAGGTAAGGGAGAAGGGGCATGGAGCTTCCATGCCCTCTCTGGGGGCATTGCCCTCCAGGAACCTCCTTGTGTTCAGCAATCCAGAAACTCTCAGAACCCTGTAGTGCAAGGATTTTTATGGAGATTTCATCACATACATATGGTCACTTATTAATTCAATCCCCAGGCCCTCTCCTTCCTGGAGGATGAGGAGGGAGCTGAAAATTCCACATGACCCGGTGTTTCTGGTGACCGACCCCCATCCTGCAGTTACACAGGATCCCAAAAAGAGTCACCTAATTAGAACAAAAAGATGCCCCTATCACCCAGGAAATTCCAAGGGATTAGGAGCTCTGTCAGGAACTGGGTGACAGACCAAACATTATTAGACAAAAGATGCATTTTGCACCCCTGTTGCTCAGACCATTTCAAGGGTTTTAGGAGCGCTCTGTGCCTGGAACCAGGGGCAGAGACCAGGTATATATTTCTTGTTACATCACATTATCACAGTTATGATATCTGTTGTCAGGCAGATGCCTCTGACAGGGCCACTACTTGGAGCTGATCTCAGTCACCGAGTCTCAAGCAAAAAGAAATTTCACCTTCTCTTCTGATCCAAAGATCAAAGCCTGTGAGGCCCTCACTCCTTAAGGAGGATGAGGGGAAAGAAGGACCTGGAACTGGAACCCCTGAAAGCACTGACATGGTAGTGCCTGGCGATGGCACGGTCAGTCTGGGAGAGCCGGGGGTAATCACAAAGTCAGACAGAGGTGAGCTTTGGATCGCCTTCGGAGACAGCCCATACCCTTGATCGCCACAAGGAGAGGAAAGAGCTATTGCTAGAGATATTTGGTTTCTGTTTATCTGGGACAGCTTGATTTGCATCTCATTTACATCCATTTGTGCGCTGCATCTCGAAGGTCCAGACTCTGGGTGTCTGAGATAAAACGAAATCGTGTAACCTACTACCACTGGATTCTCATCTGCGCTGAAAAGTCTGACTGGCCTGAAGCCAAGTGACGTTCTCAGCAGCCTGTCGGGTGGACTCTTTCGTGCCGCTCATTTCTTGAGCACTTACTGTGTACCAGCTGTTGTGCCAGTGTCTTATTTTAGGGGTAACACAATTTTGTGTGGTCTAGCAACTTACTCATTTTGAGATGCAGACATGGAAACGTGCTCTTCCGGTCGGGGTGTTCTTGGAGGAGTGACTTACTGTTTCTGGAGTCTCAGCTTCCTGATGGGTAAAATGAGAATAACGGACTTCTCCCCAAAGGTTCGTGTGAGGATGTGACTCGGTGAGCCACGTGGTAGAGCACTCAGCCCAGGACACCCGCAGAACTGAGATGAGAGGGAGCCAGGATTTAGTCACTTTCACTGTCACTTCTCTGGGGTCCACCGTGCCTCCCACTAAAGCACTCTCTTTGGCTATTAGCCATAGGCACGACACGTGGTTTTCCAACACTGCTTGGTGCATACCTCTCTTCCTGACCCTCCTTCCCACTTCCCCAGCAAAGACACACAGGCGGCTGTGGGGTGGGTAGGGCAGAGGGGGGCTCATGTGTCCATCCATTTCATGGGGATGCCACTGGGGGTCTGCACTGGGCTGGGTTTTTTTTTAACCCCTGGTATTAGTCACTGACTTGCATCGTGAGAAAAAAAAAAAGCCAGGGCAAGGTGTCAACATTCAAGCTTCTCTCAGCATTTTCTTTTATTTTTCCCTCCTCTCTGTGTGAGCTGCTGTCCCATCAGGGGAGGGTTGCCCATGAAGATGAGGCTGCTGCTGTCCCTGTAAACAGCAGGGGTGTGTGGGACCTGTGCAACAGACCCACAGAGGGGGGCGTCCCCGGGGCCACTTGCAGCCGCGATACAGGACTTCCTGAGTTGTCCTGACAAATTTGGAGATTGGTCACACCAAGCTCTTTCTGGCCCTCTCCTCTCTGCTTCCAAGTTTGACCTGCTCACTCTGGTCAGCTGAGCTGGTCTTGGCCCTCTGAACCTACCTCACAGGCTGCACCTTCTATGTGGAACCCTCCCAGCCCTCCCAGGAGAATGCAGCGGGAGCGTGGGCTTTGGGGATCAGATGGCCTGGGTTTGAGCCCTAGTTCGGCCACTCACTTGCTGCGTGGCCTTGGGAATATTCTAGACTTCTCTGTGCTTATTTCCTCATCTGTGAAACAGGGATAATAATGGTACTTTACAGGAAGTTGTGTGCATTAAATGAATACATGAATAATGCTTAGAACACTGCCTGAAGTGAGCACTTAAGTTTGGCTATTCTTATTATTAGAGTGCAGTGAGTGGATCACTTAAGGTCAGGAGTTCGAGACCAGCCTGGCCACCATGGCGAAATCCCATCTCTACTAAAAATACAAAAATTAGTCAGGCATGGTGGCAGGTGCCTATAATCTCAGCTACTCTAGAGGCAGAGGCACAAGAATCGCTTGAACCCAGGAGGAGGAGGTTGCAGTGAGCCAAGATCATGCCATTCCATTGCAGCCTGGATGACAGAGCCAGACTCTGTCTTTAAAAAAAAAAAAAAAAAAAAAAAGAGTGCAGCAGTGAGCCAGAAGCATGGGCTTTACGGGGATTCAAATCCCAACCCCTCCACTAAGTTGCCCTGCAATCTTAGGCATCTCCTTTAACCTCATGGCACCTCAGAGGCCTTATCTGGGCTGCCTATCCTGAAGGGTGGTTGCAGGGCTGGCTTCATGGGTGTGCGACTTGTGTTGTCACACAGGGCTCCATGCTCAGAGGGACCCTGTGCCTGGCTTAATGCTCTGCTGCTGCCATCTTGAAATCCCGAATAATTTGTTAGCAAAGGCCACTCATTTTCGTTTAGCACCAGGTCCTGCAAATCATGTCACTGGTCCTGGGTGGGTGGGAGGGTGAGAGGAGGTGGTGTGTAGAACCCACCCCACCGTGTGGTTCCCTTTCCCTCCCGGAGGCTCCCCTGAACCCTCAGCATCTGCTGTCTCATGGGGAGTCCTCATCTGGTATATATTCTGCCTCATGTCATCTCCTAGGGTTCTGCTTTCATAATTGGGCTCTTGCGGTTTTGCTGACTTCTCTGGGGCATTCTCTCTCTCCTGGTCAGATTGCAGACTCCATGAGGGAGATGCAGTCTGTGCACGTCTCTCTCTCATCTCTTGCCTTACCTAGGCTGGGTCTGGGGCCCCAGTAACAGTTCACCTTCCCCAAAGGGTAGGGGTGACTGGCGACTCATGGAGCTGTTCTCAGTGGAAACATTATGGGCTTGGGATTCTGACCTCAATGTAGGTTGATTTAGGCTACACGCAGCTGTAAAACTGACCATATATTTTCTGTATATTAAGCGATTTCAAGAAAAAAATCAATTTTTATAGCAACAATCAAAACTGTAGAAACCTGCAGAGGGTAGTATAGCTTAGTTTACTCCTGGGTTTATGGGACAGGAGGGGAGGAGGAGGGGAGGGGAGGAGGAGGGGAGGAGAGGAGGAGGGGAGGAGGGG
>CAUYLG010054431.1:0-10817 GCA_963573385.1 Cacajao melanocephalus
GGGACCAGGCCTAGGGGTCGGCGGCCTGGGGTCCGCTTGCAGCTCGCAGAAGGGCGGAGAGACAGCCCCGAGAACCTGGGTACAAGCGGGCTGAGTTGGGGCGTGGGGGCAACACCCACCCAGCTCACGAGCGCCTCACCAGGTCTGAGACTTGGGCGCCCGCGCGTTGTGGCCGGGGGCTCCTCAGTGTCCCTGCCCAAACCTCCCAACTCGAGCTCCCTCAGGCCGAAGGGGTTCAGCTTCTGCCCCTGAGGCCTCCTCTCAGGAGGGTCTCTGCCCTCCGACCACGTCGTGCTGCCCTTAGGCCTGGCAGAATGCCCGGAGCCCACTGGGTCCCCAGTGTTACCAGAGTGGGCAGCTGGACCTGGGTTTTCAGCCCACACTCCTGAGGGGTCGCGAGTATGGGACATGGGAGCGTGGGACATCGGACCCCCTGGAGGAGGTCCAGGAGGGCAGCCAGGCCCAACTTCCAGGCTCAGCCACGAGGGCCAGGACACCCGAGTCCTCCATCACCCTCCAGTGTCAGCAGCCTGCAGCCCCCTGCCCAGGACGGCAGCGTCCTGACCTTTGGCCAGGCTCAGGCTGGCCAGGCCTTCTCTCCATGGAGCCACCTTCTTCCACCTGATTCCCAGCTGGACACCGGCTGTGGGCCAGCACTGTGGCCCTGGCCCTCAACCCTGGGGTGATACACATGCTCCGAGGCCTGGCGGTTCCTAAAAAGTTCTGAAAATAAGTTTGTGAAAAATGACAAAGCCGTGTCAGAAAACCCAGAGGAAACAGACGTCTCCATGTTGAACTGCTTGGCTCTAGGAGCCTGTCCTGCCGGGAAGTGACCTGGGCTGTGTCGGAAAAGCCTGGTGGGGCCGCCCAGGCTGGCACCCAGCAGCACCTGAACAGCTGGCCCTGGGCTGGCCACTCGGGCAGAGATACGGCCGGGGCTGCCCAGGGCCTGCCGATGACGGGTGGCTCTGCACCCAGGCCACCGGGGTCCCTGCGTAGAGACAGGAAGAAGTAGAAGCGTGGGTGCCAGGAGCTGGAGGGAAGCAGAAAAGGGGTTTGGGAAAATGAAAAGTTTCTCGGACGGATGATAATGGCTGCACGATGGGAATGTACTTAATGCTGCTGAAATATGCACTTAAAATGGTTAAGACCAGCCTTGGCAACACAGGGAGACCGCATCTAAAAGTTAGCTGGGTGTGGTAGTGCATGCCTGTGGTCCCAGCTGCTTGGGAGGGGGAGGATCACTTGAGACCAGGAGCCTGAGGTTGCAGTAAGCTGTGATCAAGTCACTGTGCTCCAGCCCCGTCTCTAAAAGACAATGGTTTACGATGGTCAAGTTTTGTAGCATGTGTTACCACAACAGAGAAGAATGCAGTGACATGGAACAGAGAGCTCCTTATGACAGGAGAACAAAGAAACCAGGGTCTCCTTCGTGAGGAAAAGGGCTCTGTGGAAGAGGGCATGGAGTACTTCTGTCACAAGAAAGCCACCGTACGTGCCTGTGCACGTGTGCAGGAGTGTGTGTGTGTGTGCACAGAAGTCTCCAGGAAGCCACACACCCAGCTGTTCACGTGGCTGCCCTGGAAGTGTGATGTGGGGCGACTGACTGTGCAAACTTCTGCTTTGTTTGAAAGTTCTTGCTTACAAAAACAAATAAGTCTAAAAGAACAACATGACAGAATGCTCCACTTCTAGACGTGACTACAGGGTGTGGTGTAACTGAATCGCTGTCACGTTAACGAGCAGAGCGCCTGTGTAAAGGCAGCAGACAGTGTTTCCCTGGGAGCAACCCTGTTCTCCAGAGCAGGGACACAAGCACCCGTAGGGCTGCTTTCTGCCTGAGCACAGCGTATCCAGAAGGGCTGGTGGGGGCTCCTCGGCAGAATCTTAGATTTAGAAGAAGATGCTCCCGTCAGACGCAAACACGGACCCTCCCAGGCTGGGTGAAGGACACCGTCACACTGTGAGGGCCGGGCCGTGACCACACAGCCGTCGAAGAGAAACTGCACACCAGGGACGCTGCCGTTGAAAAGCGGGTGATTTACTTGCTTCTAAAACTGACAGGCTATGCTTTTCCTCTCCAGGTAGAGGTGTGGGGCAGGGGCAGCTGCTTCTCACTGGTCTCTGAAGTTGGCCTTTCTCTTTTCCACAAACGCGGCCATCCCTTCTTTCCGGTCATCCTGGTGGGAAAAAGGAGAGAAACAGGTGGATGCACAGTTTCCTGACAGAGCCCGATGCCAATGCCGCCGGGGTCTCTCTGGCCCTGCCTCACTCCTCATGCTCACAGGAGCCCAGGGGGCCGGGGAGGGGACTCTGCGGCAGGAACACCTGCCCAATCAGGGCTGGGCCAGGGCACAGGGACTTTTACTGCCTCTCTACCAGCCTGGGTGATGGTCATTCAGGAGCCACCCTGTATGTCAAATCAGCTCACATCTAAAGGGCCTCAGATGCACGTCTGGCCATTCACCAAGTCATCAAATGGACGACAGATGACCTGTGTCAGGGGCTACGTGTGTCACGGAGCAGGACGTGAGAACTCAACTCTGCATCTGTCTTTTCCCATGCTGGGTACATGTGTGCACGTGTCCCCAGGTGCGCGCGTGCGCGCACACACACACACACACACCTGCACCCCTTCCTCAAGTGCCCACGCTACTTTTAATTTTTATTTTACAGAACAATTAAAACACCTAAGTATGACTTTCTTCCAGTGAAAGAGATGAAGTAAAATGGTAATCTGGCTGGGCACAGTGGCTCATGCCTATAATCCCAGCACTTTGGGAGGCCGAGGCAGGCAGATCACTTGAGGTCAGGAGTTTGAAACCAGCCTGGCCAACATGGTGAAACCCCATCTCACGGGCCAGGTGGCGGGCACCTGTAGTCCCAGCTACTCAGGAGGCTGAAGCAGGAGAGTCACTTGAACCCAGGAGATGGAGGTTGCAGTGAGCTGAGATCACACCACTGCACTCCAGCCTGGGCAACAGAGCAAGACTCTGTCTCAAAAAAAAAGCATTATAATGGTAATTAGAGGGAATTAGAGGAATTACTTTAAATTACTGGCAGAAATCTTATAAAATGTTGCTCTAAAGCTTCAGCTTATTAGAATAAATTTGAACCCATTCCAAATAATTGGGATGATCTAAAAAAATTATGGGTAAAATGAATTGCATTTTTTAAAAAAGTCATTTATTTGAGAGCGGATCTTGCTCTGTTGCCCAGTTGGACTCGAACAACCCGCCTCAGCCTCCCAGGAAGCCGGGACTATGGCTGCGCGTCACCCGCCCTGCTGAAACTGCATTTTAAATAGCGAAGCTGCTGCCTGAGGGTGCGATTCATAGACCTTCACAACAGGAAAAAGCCTCGTACGGTTTCCACACTTTTGAACTTCCACACACTACTTTTTTATTAACATTAAGACCCGCTGATAGAACGTATCTGGTCCCACAAAAAGTAAGGCTGACAGTTCTGACAGAAAGAAACGATACTTAATGATAAAATTTCGAAGGAAATTCCTAACAACTCGTGTGACTGGAATACGCTTGACTCTCCCGTTGAACACTGTTTACTCACAGTTGCAAAGGTTAAATAAAAGAGTTTCTTCTCCAACTTATTTCCTTCTGTTAATGTCATTTCAAAAGCTGGAAAATAAAGTCCTGGAGTTATGAACCGAGGTATTAAATGCAGAACTTTTCCTGCATGGTGACAGGAAGCCCTCCTCACTGACCCACGCACACCCGCGCTTTCAATGTGGCCTGGGAAGCCTGGCCCCTCTCTCAGGCCCTGCCCCAGTTGAGACCAGGCAGAAGCAACAGCTCTCCTATGGCCCCCAAAGTCACACCAGGTGGCCCAGGGCCCCAGGAAGGGAGAGGAACTGGATCAAAGGTGGGACGGCAAACTGTGCCCATGAGGAGAGGCTCTGAAGCAGCAACGGGACTGCAAGCAGAGAAAGCAACTGAGGACGAAGGCCAGAAAGGACAGCATGGGGGCCAGAGCTGCGCGGAGCCGGCACCACGGACGCCTGTGGCTCTGCTCATTCCAGGCCCCTTCTCTGCGTGAGGCCAGAGTGCACAGGTGGAGGCCAGCACTGTGGTTCCAGGGCTGGAGCCAGCGTCCTCTCCCAGCGGAGCATGACCTTACCAAACGCCTTGGGGGACAGCAGGCTCGGTTTCTGAAATGCTCCCCTCACTGTATCCCGCCTCAAGGCAACAGCAAGCCCAGGGATGGCCACACTCGGGATAAACGCACTCGGAGGCTGGGAACCTGCCTGGGGCCACCCACATCTGACCAGACTCAAGCAGCTAACAACCATCTCATTCCACATGCTGAGAATAAACGGTGACATTAAAACTTGAGCATTTCTGAGGAGGGTGAAGGTCAGATCCACTTCCCTGGCAGAGGGAGAACTAAAGGAATCCAGGCCAAAAATGAACAGCGTGGCATTGGCCCACCTGCGTAGCCACCTGCCAGGTGCAGACACAGCCTCCAGCCCCATGTCCCGGCACGTGAACCGAGCCTCCCTGTGAGCAAAACCATTTTGCTTTTGGGACCTCTGCTCCCTTCTCAGCCTTTCCCTGCCATGACCTGTGCTGCCCTCGCCTCCCGGGCCTGGCTCAGTTCTTGGGCCCTGGTACAAAGGGGAGCTGGGAACACCTCAGTGGAGTTCCTGAGTGCATGGCCAGAACCACAGCTCTACGGACAGCAGAACCGAGACACTGAGGACCCCACCATTTCTACCCAAGAGGGCGTAAGGCATACTCATTGGGAGCCAGAAAACCTGCCCCTCAGGAATATTCCTGACAGCCTAAGAGGCCTCTCTAATTTCTCTTTGTGGCAGGATCCCCTACCTGCATTCACTGATTCTTTGGCTATTGCTACTATAATTTTAGAATTGCTGGCAATTTTTTCTGCACACTGGATAGCTTCTTCCACCAGTGTCTCAACAGGAAAAATCTTGCTTACAAGACCTGAAACACAAGAAAGTCAGTGAGTGATGTGCAGAAACAGTACATGTCTATTCCTTTGCGAGTGAGTGGCCGCTGGGGAGCAGTGTGCTGGAGCACCCCAGCCTCTGAGCACTGGGTGAGGGCGGCTTCCACACGGGAGCACCCCAGCCTCCGAGTGCTAAGTGAGGGCGGCTTCCACACGGGAGCACCCCGGCCTCCGAGTGCTGGGCGAGGGCGGCTTCCACACGGGAGCACCCGGCCTCTGAGTGCTGGGTGAGGGCGGCTTCCACACGGGAGCACCCGGCCTCTGGGCGCTAAGCGAGGGCGGCTTCCACACGGGAGCACCTGGCCTCCGAGTGCTGGGCGAGGGCGGCTTCCACACGGGAGCACCCCGGCCTCTGAGTGCTGGGTGAGGGCGGCTTCCACACGGGAGCACCCGGCCTCTGAGCACTAAGCGAGGGCGGCTTCCACACGGGAGCACCCGGCCTCTGAGTGCTGGGCGAGGGCGGCTTCCACACGGGAGCACCCGGCCTCCGAGTGCTGGGTGAGGGCGGCTTCCACACGGGAGCACCCCGGCCCCTGAGCACTAAGCGAGGGCGGCTTCCACACGGGAGCACCCGGCCTCTGAGTGCTGGGCGAGGGCGGCTTCCACACGGGAGCACCCCGGCCTCCGAGCACTAAGCGAAGGCGGCTTCTACATGGGAAATGCCGCACACGCCCTGAGGGGGCGGAGTCCTTCTGGCGCTGTGGTCTCTGTGCTCTCAGACACGCGGGCCAGGCTGTCCACAGCTCCGACGGTAGAGGTGGCCAGACACAAGGACCATGGTCACCAACAGGGCAGTGGGAGGACTGCCTACTGAGGGCCCAGAGATGCCTGCTGCTTACACTGGACTTTGGGGATGTAACTGCTGGGCTGTTATGTTGTACCAGGTACTTACGTGCGGTTCCACTTCTGTACATACAGTTCTTCAAAATGTAAAAACAAAAGGCAGGCAGTCTCCCAGGTCCTCAGGACCCAAAAGCTCATGCAACCTCTCTGGGGACACCTGGATGCAGCCCTGAGTTTCCGTGTGGCTCCCACGGGCAGCGCCAACCCATACCTGCTTGCTTGGCATCCTGGGCTGAGATCCGGTCACCGGTGAGGACCAGCTCCATCGCCAGCGACTTCCCAACAGCACGGGTGAGTCTCTGGGTGCCACCCGCACCTATGGGGAGGGGCTGGTCACGGCTGGCACTGCAGCAAGTGACTCCAAGAAGACATCACAGCTGCACAGCTGGCAAGTTCTGAGGCAAGACCCAGGGGGCAGAGGCTGGGCAGCATGGGACCCCAGGAACTTCAGGCACAGCCCTTTTCAAGCTTAGGCCCCACATCGGGGGCTCCCCCAGCACCCTGACATCGGAGCAAGGTGTGTGGCTCTGCGGTCAACATCTTGGAAGCTCATGGGCCTCCCTGACTCCAGGCACTGGCCCCTTGCCTCAGCAGCTGCTCAGGGGATCAGACCCTGAACAAATGGGCCAAGCTCATAGCTCAAGGCCTCGGAATCTGTCTGGTCAAACTCAGAGGGCAGCAGAGAGCGCCCTGCGTGCAGCTGTTCCCCTCAGGGTCTGAGCTCCTTCCTGGCTGCTCTGCCTGTGCCCACCCCTCCTACCAGGCCCACCAGGAGGACCTTGGGGGTAGAGGGTGTTGCTCTTTGCCCAGAGCCCAGGCCCTTCCCCCAGGCATGGTGGGGGGTCTGACTTCCTGCTCTGCTGAACTCAGTGAGGCCACATGACCTCCGTGGCCAATGAGACGGCACTGGGCAGGGCCTGAGGCATAGTGGGCAGAGCTCCCAGTGCCATCCAGGGTCACCATGTTCTCTCTCTGCCACGGACATGGGTCACAAGCAAGAACTGCCATGGTTAGAAGCCAGTGTCACCCAGGACCGGCCTCTCCCAACACCATCATGTGTGGGACCTGGGCACAGCCACAGGAGCCAGACGCGGTCCTGGGCCTCCGAGGCCCCTCCGAGCTCTGTCACAACCACTGTAGCCTGTGTGGCTGTCTGCAAAGGGACCACTGACCAGACACGGGGGTCTCCATCCAGGGTATCTGGTCAGATACGAGCGGTGGGCCCTGAGACACAGGCAGGCATTACCTAAAGCATCTATGCCAGAGACAGTGTCACGCCTTACCTGGGATGGTCCCTAGTAGGATCTCCGGCTGTCCAAACTGGGCCTTCTCTCCGGCATAGATGATGTCACACATCATGGCAAGCTCACAGCCCCCGCCAAGCTGCAAAACAAGTGGCGTCAGGAGTCTTGCGAAGGGAACCTGGTCAGAAAATCACTCACTTCTCATTCAAATTTTCCATTTAAAAGAAACAGCGTGGGGTTGACAAAACACAGTGCACCAAACTAGTTAACTGTTATGATAAGTTAACTGCAGATGGTTGCTGCTGTTTACCAGAAACTGGCAAACATTCTAAAGGGCCAGATTAATATTTTCGGCTATGAAGGTCTTACAGGTTCTGCTGGGACGACTCAACTCTGCTGCTGTGACCCAAATGCAGCCACAGAGACGAGGGGCACAGCGGGTGTGGCTGTGCTGAGAAAAATCCATCTGCCGAGCCCTGGCCTGCTAGGAAGCGAGCACCACAAACTGATCACAAGGTGAAATGACCACACTGCTTCCTGACAGGCCAAGACCCGCCTCAGCACTTCAAGCAGTCCCAACACATACGACACAGAGCTTTTAAGGGGAGCAAAAGAAGCCAGTTTATAGATACGGCTTAGGTTGGGGGGCAGAGACCAGCATTTAAACGATACTGAAAAGCCGAAACAAACACCGCTCTTCCGCTGCCCTGGAAGAGAGGCTTGCTGGGGAGAAGCTGCCAGGTGAACAGCCATGAAAAAAACGGATGCTAGGACATGTCCTCTCCGCATGGTCCCTGGCTCTTCAGCACCACGAGGCAGGAAGGGAGGCAGCTGGCCTGGGAACTGAGGCCTCTCCAAAGCAAACATCTGTTATGGTGTGTATGCACAGCAGGGCTCCTTCAACCGCGGGAGGAGGAGACTTGGCAGCACCACTCACGGCATAGCCATTGACGGCGGCGATGACTGGCTTCTGGACCTGGGTGAGGTAGTCCCAGTGGTTCAAGAACTTGCGGGAGTAACAGTCCTGGAAACTCAGGTTCTGCATTTCCTTGATATCAGCTCCAGCTAGGAGTGGAAAGCGGGTTCCAGTTACCAGAGAGCAGAGAGCCCAGCTGCCCTGTATCCCCCAGACCAACAAGGAGCTTCGGAGCACACCAGACATGGGCACTGTGGTTGCTGGGCATGGCTGACACCAGGCCATGTGGACAGCTGTCGGGATGCTGTGGTGCCAGCCATCACAGAGGTCACGCAGAAGGGCCCTGGGGCAGGTGGCAGGTGCGAGGGAGGCGCCCAGAGGCTAGACGTGTTCATCATCACATAAGCCCTCGACATACACAAAGCCTGATTGCCAAGGACCTGAACCCCTGTGAAGAAGCGATTTTGCTGCTGGCGGAGCACTTTCGGCGTACATAAAGCTGCTGGTGCAAGCAGTTCCCACGCCCATCTCCACTTTACGCTTGAATAAATCCCCAACCGTGTGCCTTTGCCTCACAGAGGTGCAAGTCAGGCCACACGTGCCTCCCACATCAGCCCAGGTGCAAAGGCCTCCACTGCCGTGCACACCTGCAAAGGCCTTATCCCCGCCGGTGAGGACAATGGCCCCCACGGCCGGGTCCTCCTGGAAGGTCTTCAGTGCCTGATTGAGCTCCTCAATCAGCCCATTGCAAAGTGCATTGAGGGCCTTGGGGCGGTTCAGCTGGATCAACCCCACGGTGTTATTCTTCCCCCTTTTTTCTGCGATGATGTACTCAAAGTTAGCACCTAGGGCGAGAAGGTAAAAAGGGTTATCTATTCACACAGGTATGCAACTGGGGAGAGCAGGGGCTGGTCTTGGCCTATCGGGAGCAGTGGAATCATTTCACACTGTGATTATTTCGTGACGCTCCCTTCCGGGAGACGGGATGTGGCCCCATCAGCGGATGGAGTGTGACCCCAAGAGGCTCTCTGAGGGCTCCCTGAGCCGTGCGCAATGGCTCCAGGTGCAGCTCTCAGCCACATGGATATATGGTGGCCTTGGTACCATTCTCTCTGCTTTCACGTGTGTTTGAGCATGTCCTGAAGAAAAATCCCCAGCACAGAACATAGCCCACAGCCACACCCCTTCTCCCAAGAGGCCGTGGTCAGCTGTTCCCAGGACACCGCACTGGAGGCGGCCCTGGACTCTGCTGAGACAAGGCACCAGGAAGCGCCTCCCTTCAACAGATGCCAACAGGTGAGGGGCGTAAGCCTCAAACAGGACAGAGCTCCAGCTCCTTGCCCTTCGTACCACCCTGGTGCCAAGACCTCTGGTCAACTGAGCGCAGGGTGGGGGCTGTGAAAATCCCAGGTGTTCCCGCGGCTCTAAGATCAGGTGCAGGTCCTGTGCAGCAGGCCAGCCTGAAAATGGGAGACGCAGGGACATCTTGGGTTGGCCCGCTGCACAGGAGCTGCACCTGCTGGGTGGACAGCAAGGTGGGATGGAGACAAAGGACAATGCGTTCCAGGGGTGAGAAGGTGAACCTGAAAAGACAAAAGTGCCTGTGTGTCGGGTGCTTGCCTCCATTAGTGGCAAAACAGGGATGACAGTGCCTATCCCTTGGGTTTCTTTTTTTTTTTTTAGAGTAAGTCTTGCTCTATTGCCCAGGCTGGAGTGCAGTGGTGCAATCTCAGCTCACCGCAACCTTTGCCTCCAGGGTTCACATGATTCTCCTGCCTCAGCCTCTTGAGTAGCTGGGACCACAGTCACGCACCACCACACCCGGCTACTTTTTGTATTTTTAGTAGACATGGGGTTTCACCATTGGCCAAGGTGGTCTCGAATTCCTGACCTCAGGTGATCCACCTGCCTCAGCCTCCCAAAGTGCTGGGATTACCAGCTTGAGGCACCGCGCCCCACCTTATCCTGTGGGTTTCTAGGGTGGCTAGAAGGCCGCAGGTGCAGTGTCTGGCAGCCGTGCCTGCCGTGCAAGACCCAGGAAGGGGCTGCTGATCACAGGTCAGGGTACAGAAGTGGACGGCCAAGGACAGCTTGGAGATGAAACCAACACAGCTTAGCAGTCCACTGGATTCATGGGGTGAGGGAGGAAGAGGAAGCAAAGGTCATTCCCCAGCCCAAGGCATGGGCAAAGATTCCTCCAGATACTAGAGCAGGTGATGGCCGCATGTGAGTGGGGCCCCGGCTGAGCTACAAGGGAAGAAGAGAGCAGGCCCCTGTGGCTGGGGAGGAGGTGTCGGCTTTTCCCTTAGGACTCTCTGAGGGGTGGCCCTGGTCAGGAGGCACCCAGGACAAAATGTACCTGCATCTTCTGTTCTCAGGCTGGCCTGTGACACAGGACCTAGGCCTCCTCTCAGAAGTGAGGAACGCTTGGAATTTTCACAATCCCCACCTTTGGCCATGTGGCCAGAGATCTTGGCACTGGGGCAGTAGCAGCCAGCGCCCTCCCCCTGGACACAGCTTGGTAAGAGGGACCTCCTGCAGAGCCAGGCTGGTTTAGGGGTGCGGGCCAGGGTCAGGTGGGTGATGTCGGTCGCGGGGGGAGCAGGTGTTCTGCCAGGATCAGGCTGTGGGTGCGAGTCAGGTTGAGGGGGCGCAGCCCTAAGCGAGGGGGGGTTGTGGGCCCCGGGCCAGGTGGGGGCTATGGGTTGGAGTCAGGTGGTAGGTGCAGGGTCAGACAGGAGAGTGTGGGGTCAGGTGGGGGTGGGGGGTCCGGCGGGAGGGGGGGAGGGTCGGGGTCAGGTGGGGGGGCGGGGCCTGGCGGGAGG